>JBBPCX010000114.1:46491135-46501603 GCA_037974365.1 Hydrocynus forskahlii | reverse complement strand
TTATATTTACTGAAATCAGAGTTTACTGATACACTCTGGGTTCTGAGGGTAAACACCAGTTCTAGACTGATTTACACTGTTTATATTTACTGAAATCTGATTTTACTAATAGACTCTTAGTTTTAAGGGTTAATCAGTTTTCCCCCATTTTCTGATTAACGTAATTCTACCCACTAGTTAGGACTCCTCCTAACACACAATACCACCAGCACTGGGAGGGTGGAGGCAAGCACATGCTTCCTGTGAGTGACCTGAAGTGCTAACAAATCTGTTCAAACTGCCACTAATACAACTTCACTGGACAGTGTAACTTGGAGGAGATCACTTACTGCCAGTTAAGTTATGTCACCTAGCAGTTGCCCATGCTGGTTAGTGTGGGGGGAGAGGAGGGTCATCCTACCCACCCAGAGAGAGCAAGGCCAATTCTGGATTCTTGGACTCCTGACCCTGGATGTCTCCAGCACCAGGGATCGAACTCAATTACCCACTGATACAGCCAACGCTTAGACCGTTGCGCCACTATGGAGACTCCAAAGGTTCATTTGTAAAGATATGAAGATATTAAGAAGAAATATATAAAGTGTTTTAAACTCCTTTTATTGATTTTCTATGTATGTTATTTCTTTTATTCCTAAATTTTTCACATTCTACTATTGTAATGCTTAATATTTTTATTGATTATGCACTACAGAAATAAATCTGGCTTGACTTGAAAGATTTTCAAATCCGAATGGTTTCTGCCACTACACATTTCAAGTAAAATAAAGTGCAGTAGGGTAAAGTAGATTCTGTAGATTCTATAACGATGTATATATCAATGTGTAATAATATTTGCATTTAGAATGCCTGGTCATCAAATCTTGAGATTGATAACTGACACATAAAAAAATTATATTTCTTATTTGCAGTGTTCCATCTTCATTGTAAATCTACAAATCACAACAGACAGCAATTTTATGACGTTATGACATGACATTATGAGTTACTGTGTGTGACCCTTTAGATCAGTGTGTTTTAAAGGTCAGCTGGTGCGGCGGGCTGATCTCCTGCCTGTTCTGCGGCTGTGTTTGCTTAAGCTCTCTATCTGGGCCTTGTTATTGAAGCAGCTTGTCATAATGAGCAACATGCTGCGGCTTCTTTCAACAGCGGAAGTCTCACTCGCCCGCCGGCTTTCCAGCTCTCTCTCCTCTCAGCATGGGCGTCCGACGGCGCGCGTGTTCCCCCAACACGGCCCAGCACCCGGAGAACCGCTGACAAACGAGTCTCGACGGGAGACACCCGCAGCGGCCAAAGCTGACAAAGTGCTAATCCATCACCTCTCCAGGTTCAGGGGTGAGGTGTGTGTGCACCCTCCACCCCCCACACAGTAGTCTAGGAGGAACTTCCTGTCGGTGCTGGATCTTGAAAAGCTTGTCTGGACTGTATCTCGTTTGAACTTTAAAATTATAAGCATTGTCACATTTCAAAGCAACACGGAGAATCAATGAACTGGAGCCGAGAAATTACACTTTTTTTTGTTTGGGAATTTCACTCATGTGGCCTCAAGTGGCTTCAAAACTTAGCAACTAAAACCAAGCTTGGGAAAGGTCGTCTATTCCAAAAAGTGATCCGCCTTCGTTTCTGAGCTGATCTTCATATTTCAAGTTATCTAAACTTCTAGTAGTAAAATAATATCTGTGTTTTAGTAAAATCATCTGAAAATTTTTTTTTAGGGCAGCTGAGACCCTTACATTTCAAAGTTAAAATTACATTTTATTTAGTTGTTTCACTCTCAAACAAGGAAAAACTGAAACTGAGATTCACAAACTCAGAAACACAAGAACTACAAAAAATTACACTTTTAAACTCGCAGTGCCCAAAGAAGCTAATGTTTTAGGGTTTTTTTTCTCTGTTATTCTGACATTTAGATTTAAAGAGAAAGAGCTTTGTTTCTTACTGCTAAATTGATGTGCTCGGCAAACATACGATAGCTGTTATCAGTTACCTTGGAGATTTGATGATGTTATTTTGATTATGCTGTATTTCATGTTATTCTGAGTCTGTCATTTCATTTTGTAGTTCATTTTTTTTCATTCTTAATTAGTACAGTTTTAATTGTCATGTTTGAGTCGTCATATCGGATGTCCATTTGGTACAGTCATAGCACTGCCACTGATCTAAAGTGCCCAGTGAATACTTGTGTCCTCTGAGACATGTAATGTAATGTCGAGGGGGAAAAAAAATGTAGAACATCTGAAAACAAGTTTTGTTTATACCTTACAACACTTTTATCATCTCCAAAGTAAACATGAATCTGAAAACATTTATTTAAAAAGTTTCAAAAAGGAATCTCTCAGGCTTCTGTATTATGTCATTTATTTTTACCATTCATTTATTTTCTCTAGGTCTTAACCTACCTGTCCAAACATCAGATGTCTTCTACTTCTTATTAGAGGAAGGTATTAGCTACTGCTCCAGTTATAAATCTGCTCTGTTCCACTGACAGCTGCTGTTTCATACACTGCTAAGGAAGTGGTTTACCAAACATATCCAGGACAGAGGGATTCAGGTCTGAGTTCACTCTGGAGTTCCCCAAAGCCTGGTTCAAACCCCAGGAAAAAGACAAATATCTGTCTCAGGGCCATCTAGAGAACCTTACACAGGATCATAGGCTAAAGAACAGGTCAATGAGAGCATTTACAGCAATGGATCAGTCACATTCAGTCACTCGTCAAGGTGCTTTTGTTGATTTCATACATAACGTATGGAACAACGCAGCCAATTCATCATGTTAAGTAACACAATTTGTTCAAAGACGCTGCATACAGTTTGTCAGAGAAAGACGGCTGGGTAGCGCAGAGCAGAACCTCGCCTTGGGAAAAGTTTGTTAAGGGGCAGGGGAGGACTTTTATGAATTCCTTCGCAACTGAAGTCCATTTAAGCCACTTCAATCATTGCCAAAGCTTTCCATTGGCAGGTTAGGTTATGTGGCCTGAATTAAAAGAGCTTTATACCCTGAGTTTAAACCGTGTCCTCTCCAGCACACCATGGAAATTGAGTTTCAAGACGAAAAAAAAAAAAAAGCCAGAGCCTTAAAATCCCCGACCAGTCTGCATCGACACACACAGGACTCCCTTTGAGGCCCGACCGGCCGGATTGGCTCTTCACAAGAGTTATGGGAGCGCTGATCCTATTACGCGCCCCTTGAAGAATGTGTTTGCGAGGCTCAGGAGCTTTTAACCTTTCGCTAGTCCTGCCTCTGAATCACTAGCACCACCCAGTTCCCATTTGAACTCCTCTTAGCGTTAACCTGATGACCCCAGAGATCCAGAAAAGCATTTTAGTGTGTGTGTGTGTGTGGGGGGGGATCTAAAGCTATATTACGGATATATTTGGGAAGTTAAACACCATTGTTGGAAGAAAGAAAGAATGTTATTTTGTGTACATTCATACATTTATTTACTAATCGCTTAGGGTAGTGGTCTTACAATATAGTCACTGTCAGCCCCACCTGGTAGCTAGGGTTCACCATCACAAAATTTTACCAAGCTTTCGTTGAGTGGTGCTGGTGGCCTAGTGGGTAGGATACTTGCTTCTGGACCAAGAGGTCTTGGGTTTGAGTCCTAGCTCATACCACCACTGAGCAAGACCCCTAACCCTGCCCCCTGAAATTTGGGAATGGAAGTCACGTTGGATAAAAGCGTCTGCGAAATGCCGTAAGTGTAATGTAAAAGAGTCTCATGACTTATCATTGTCTTCCTTCAAACTGTTGCTAGGAGGAGAACACTGATTGTGAATTTTGTTTGGGCAACTAACGGACACCCACACTGGCTAGCAAAAGACGAGGAGGGGTAAAGGCTAGTCCTACTCAGAGACTAAGACCAGTAGTGTTCTCTTGGACAGGTAGTTGTGCCATTGCTGGGGATTGAGCTGGCACTCTTTTGAAGAATGTTACTCTCTGTTAGGTGGTGCCTCTTGCGTCCATGCAGCGGTGCCTCAAGAATACCCCTTCGCTACCTTTACTTAACATTACATAATACATAACAATACAGCATACCAATAGCAGTCAAAAAGGACAACTGATGAACTGGTGACACCGTCATGGGCACCCAAAACTCCCTGATGCTCCTGGGGTTTGAAGGCTAAGTGGTCTGGTCTGATCCCTCAGAAGATCTTCTGTAGCAAAAATTGCCGAAAAGGTTCATGCTAGCTATGATAGAAAGGTCTCAGAACACACTTGGAATGGGGCTCTATAGCTTTTTTGGGGAGGAAATGTTTAAAATACGAAATTGAACCTCAATAACCATGCTGTACTTCTGTGTACACTTACATTGTTTGCACATTGATGAACAAAACATGTAAGTACAATAACTGATTTTTTTTTCTGATTCTTTTCTGCTGTTTGGGGTTTTGCATTAATATCAAAATTTATATTCAAATCACAGAGAATAGGGAATCTCTTTGGCCGCTGTGTTAGAGGGAAGTCAAACCAGCATGTGGGCACAGACGTGCTACATGGCAAGCTGAGCTACATAAAAGGTTGCATTTGGTTTCAGTGCACAAAGCTGCTTTCACTTGCAAATAAGTTTGTATGCAAATCAGGCGGAGGTGAGGAGGCTGTTGGGAAGGCAGCCAACACGTTACACCAGAGAAGCAATGCGCTTAAAGGTCAAGGTAGCCCCTCTACCACACTGATGCCAGATTACATTTTTAACAGACGGATGATGATCTCTGAAGAGTGAATCACCTTGTATCCATCCTGCCGTCTGAATGGGGTCATAGCTCGTTCTCCAGTTTTGTATTAAATACAAGCATAAGTAATAATGTGCCTGCACTGGTGGTCTTCGTAGTGAATTTGCGCGAATGATGATGATGTGAAAAGTACTTTTAAAAGAATGAGCACAGACATTTGTTCAAAGTCACTTTACGACAGAATTTCAACTTTTATGCATCTCAAATGAAGAGTAATGGCTTTGGAAACTTGATAATGAGCCTTCAGCTATTTTTCAGACATAAAATAAGCATTCAAAAGTGAGCTTTGAGCCTGACTGCCAGGTTGAAATTGGTGGTTTCTCTGAGGTTCACTGTTTTACCACAGACAACCACATTGTGCCTCTCAACACTGTGTCCATTGTCAGCCTTGTATATTTCACCGTTTGATATGACACAAGTGTAAAAGTGATGTCAGCAAGTTGCATAAAGACTCGTCCTTGAAAACATATGTCTGCCGGTAAGCTAGCAGCAGAAGCTTAGGGGGAAGAAGACTTCCTGAAGCATTTGAGTAACAGATGACAGAAGAGTAAGACTTAAATGAGGTGTGTTTGTTTTCCAGCAGGCTCAGAACAATTTCCATCTGTTGATGGCTTTGAACAGGTTGCTGCAGCAGCTACGTGGCATATACTAAAATGACCGTAGAAATGGTCAAACCTGACATTGAAAAATCACAAAAGCATCTTTTATAGGCATTTTTGAAAAGCTTTAGGAGATTATGAGCACATTATAATACAATTCTCCTTCATTATCATTGCACATTGCTTGTGAAAAGTTTAGAGACTCATTTCATTCATTTAAATTTTCCTGCAAATAGTTTTACATGAAGCTGCTTTTTACACTTTTGTTATAACTGTATTTGTAGTATTGCATAAAATAAAAAAGAAAAAAAAGTGTACACCAATCAGCCATAACATTAAAACCACTGACTAAAGTGAATAACGTTGATTATCTCATTACACTGTCACCTGTCAAGGAGAGGAATGCATTAGGTAGCAAGTCAGTTCTTGAAGTTAATTTGCTGGAAGCAGGCATAAGGGTCTGTGTGACTTTGAGAAGGGACAATTTGTGATGGCTTGTCAACTGGGTTCGCGCATCTCCAAAACGTCAGGTCTTGTGGGATGTTCTAGGAATGCAGTGGTTAGAACTTAGCAATTTTGGTCCAAGGGAAGAAAACCAATGAACCAGTGACACAGTCATGGGCGCCCAAGACTCACAGATGTTCATGGGTAGCAAAGGTCAGTCTGTCTGGTTTGATCCCAAGGAAGAGCTTCTGTAGCATAAGTGACCCAAACTTGACCCAAACGGTCTACAACTGTTTAATGATTTAAAGAGGACTTGTTGATTAGATTTATTTGGAACAGTGTATTTCATTAAGTCATTAATTAATGTGAAATTTCTTAAGGAGAAAATAACTTTTGGCATTAAGAGACCAGCTGATTTACATGCCTGTATAATGGAATGCCTGCTGCAACTTTTAACCTCATTGTATGAGCAAGGAGAGTTTAGTTACAGGTGGCTTTCTGTTGCTAAAGAGGTTTACATCAGGCCTTTTGAACTCTATCTCATCAGTAGACAGCCAGAGGGCCCGGGCCCTGCCATTAACCCCATTGATTCCAGCGGATTTGTTTCACTAATCCCTTCTCTCAGGGGGATGCCCCAATCGTTGGAAGCATGAAATCTACACCCTTACCTTTGAAGGAGAAAACAACACAACTGCACTTAACTGCATGCAGTCGAAAATCTGCCAATGTCTGCCATAAGCTTTGATCATGTGAAATATAGGCCCTTCAGAAATGGCTGGACGGGCTTCAGAGTCCACAGTAAGCATGCCTGGGACTTAAATATTTGGGTTTCTTTCAAGTGTTTTAGAGTAATGCTCTTTAGAACAATCTTTCAGATACTAATGTGATGTCGTGACACGATCAATGGTGCCACACAAGAAGACTGAGAACATCATAAGGTAGCAATTCTTATATAAAGCACCCATGAAGTATATTCTGTCTACCCATATTGATTTAATCAGCTAATTCATGTATTTTCCTAAACATAAAAGGGCAGTTATCTCAACAAATTAAGGATACAAGCCACAATACAGTGTATAGGTCTGCGTACAATGTAATGCAATATGTGGTGAAGAATTACTGGTGGAAAATGTTTCTCAACAGAAAATCTCCTGATTTTTAATGCAGGAAGTTTTAAGGTTTACTCTCAAAGGCATCCTGAAAAGCTCAGTGTCCCATCAGACTGTGAGACCCTTTATTCCTTTACATGTGTTCAGATTTTTGCTTGTTTGTTATGAGTAATGTAAGTACAAATATTGTTACTTTAGTGAAATAGTAATGCAAGAAAACAACATGAAGTAGCCTGAAAAGCAGTCTCTTGCTGTAGACTCCCAAGTGGCCATCATGGATATTTTAAATCAGTGTAATCAAATAAATTGTTTTCCAGATTAACCATGGTATCAAATTATCTGCAACACTGTTTGCTTTCTATACATAAAATGTCATGACCATGTTCAGCTGCTAATGAGCAATGAAGGGTGAAAAAGGACAACCCCCTGCTCTTCAGAAAGATGGTGACTGCTGATATAAAATTGCAGCTTTCTTGATTAAAATATCGTGAGGGACCTCTAAAACTGGCAGAAATTGTATGTTTGGTCTAAAATGAAAAGCTAATGCTGCACATTCAGAGGTTTCAGCAATAGCAAAGCAGACGCTACTACCAGCTAAACAATGAAAATGCTAACTACATGTAAATAACTGAGATGTAATTGCATAAAATGTCAATTCCTCGTTTCTCATTTTCTGTAACTGCTTAATCCTCACTAGGGTCCTTTGACCCCGGGAGCCTATCCCGGGGTCAAAGGGTGCGAGGCAGGGACTCACCCTTCCTTTCCTCACAAATATACTTGAGAAGAAGCAAAATTGTCATCATTTGAAAATATTTAGGAAAGTAAAAATCCATCGAACTAGAGACTAAAGACCACCCACATTTGGAAGCAGTAACACAGAGAATAAACACCACTCATTCATAGACCCATAGATGAGCATAGACCCAGAGCAGTCTGCACTGTTCTAGACAGTTAAGTTTGATATAAGGAGGTGAAATATGGAGGAAATGTGTAGAAAGCTTTCAAGCTTTTCTAATGAGGCATCAAGATGGATTTTTTACACAGTCATGGCACTCCCGCTTGGCTTTAGCAAGTCCCATGTGCACCAGAATGTGGATAAAACCTACAAATGTGGCCGAGCAACACCCATTCAGCCTCTGACAGGAGAACAGAGAGAAACATCCCCTTACTTTCCGTTAGAGGTCATGGACTTTCCAAACGATCTATCTATAGACACTTTTTTGAGGGCTAATCATCTAATGGAAGTGGTTTGTTCATACCTGGCTGCACTGGCTGCCATGAGAATGTAACACAAAGTGACATGATCTCGAAACACAGGTTCTTGGTCATTCCAAAAGAAGCTACATTTTCATGTGTACAGTTTAAGAGATGTCCTCATAAAGAGCAATGTACGAAAATATGCATAAAACAGAAGCCAAACCTACAACCAAAGAATCACCAAGGATTCTTGGCCTTAAGGACAAGAACCATGATCTGTATAAATAAATTTACACTTAGACCATTGGGACACACGTGAAACAGATGAGAAACCTTTTTCTATGGTTCCTATGGTCACTTACTCTTTTACATGTGTTCAACAAGCGTTTTAAACCCATTTCAGTGAATGCCAGCTCCATACTCCTAAAAACAAAGATCCTGAAAGGGAGAAATGCCATTAAACAGGGGTCATCAGCTCTGATTCTGTAGGGCTAGTTGAGTGATTTTCCTGTTCTCAGTCACCTACTTCAAATCAGTGGGTAATTACTTCATGTAGTGGATGTGCGTGACCAGCAACATTGCTAAACTGAGATGGACTCTGGTTACAATCGCCATAGAATTGGTTATAGTTGCCATAGAAGAACACATATTGGTACCTCAAACCTTCCAATGGATGGCTCTTTTATTCTTCTGAGGCATCAAACCAAATAACTCTTTTCAGCACCTTTATTTTTCAGATCGTACCACCTGTTCCTGCTCTCTCCAGTCTTAACCCCTGGTGTCTTGAATGGGTAACACATTGACCTGCTGTGTGAACACAGGTTTCTAGTAAATAGCAACTGCAAGGAATTCAGCAATGTGCTTTAATGACTGCTGGGTCTGACAGCCTGCATAAGCACCCTGCTTTCGCCATCAGCCCACCTGGGGAACAGCTGTAGAAACATTTTCTCAGCTTCTTTTTATTTCACTCTCTGATTTGAGAATTTATAAGCAGCTCTGCGGCAGAGCTTCAGCACGCACAGTGCATCCTCCAAAGAAGAAATATTTTGAGTATAATGAATCAGGCACCCGGTATGGAGTGTGGAGAGCCCTGGCTGGTGGCCTCTGAATTTCCGAGCTCGGTCAATAATATCCCAAATCTGCTGGGTTGTCCAAGGCGGTTTTATAGCATTAATGCTATATTAGACTGGGTCAGCTGAGAAAGATGAAAGTACTGTGAGTCTCACACTATAGAAGTGCTGATGGACAGAATATAGGAAAATGGAGATCAACTGGGTGAATGGATAGTTAAACCACACACACACACACACACACACTGAGTGTGCTAAAGACCATTTATTACTGGACCCATATACTGTAGAGCCCCAGCATGTTGACAGAACTGAAGATGCTCATGAGGATTAAAAAAAAGGTTTCACTCTTTCTCTCTCTCCCTCTCTTTCCCTTCTCAGAGTGTGCTCGTATCTCTTTGGCAGTGTTTGAAGCAGCTGCATCAATGCTGATGCCCTGCTAGACTCTCCAAGGCTCTGCTCCTCTCCAACCACTTCCAGAACAAAGCGGCTGCTGCAGAAAAGGCCAAGTGGCAGCAGGCTTGTGTGCGAATGTGATAAGGGCGAACAGAGATCACGAAGCAGTAAAACAAATGAACGAGAGACAGCAAGAGAGGGAAAGAGAGTGTGGAAGCAATAATGTCTGGCTTGTACCAACTGCAACCGCGCTCGAATGGGAGGGAAAGTGAAAGGATGGTTTGAAAAGGGTTTAGGAAAAACATGACAGCATGGGAGAAGAGGGGAAGTGATGGATGAATCAGACCAGGAGTGGAAGAGGAGGAGGAAAAGAGCAAAGAGAGAACTGTCTCCGAAAGACGGGTGTGGGCCTGATCCCTGGCAGGTACATGCTGAACAGGACTTTGATAACATTAAAATATTCAAATTCTGCATTTTTCGTTTTCAGTTTCCCCATCTAGGTTTTATGTACCAAACAGTCCACTTTTTGGCCCATTTTCCAACTTTACTTTATCAGTTACAGTCTTTATGAACTGTTATATGTAAATGACCTCTGTTCTGATTGGCTGAGTTGCTTTCCCGCTCAAAAAAAATGTCTGAGATGAAATGTGGAGAAAAATGTAAATGTGAAAAATGTAAACAGCTACAGGCTGCATCGGCAGCCGTATGCAAATGTTTTCATGGACTGAAAGTTGAAAAGCTGGAGGGGGAGATGAAGGGATGATGTGGTGAAAAAAGAGAGAAATTATGATTATTAGAACCACAAACACGAGACCACACTGAATTTTAGAATCACAGAAAGATTTAGTAGAAACCCATACAAAGAGAGAGAGAGAGAGAGAGAGAGAGAGAGAGAGAGAGAGAGAGAGAGAGAGAGAGAGAG
>JBBPCX010000114.1:46458270-46491035 GCA_037974365.1 Hydrocynus forskahlii | reverse complement strand
GAATGCTTTGAGGCTGTGCAAATGGGTAGAGAAACTTGATCTTGACAAGAATCTCTAAATCCCTTTATTTATTTATTGGGTTTTTATTTTTTATTAAAATTAATTTGTTTATTTGTATTTATTAGTGTATTTCTTTATTGTCTGTTTCCCGCATAGACATATATGGTCCCCTTTCCCGGGGCTGTACCACATCATCTACCTACGGCAAGCCTAGAGGGCGAAAATGGTCGAGGCGAACCCGGAGCGCTTTGTGTTCATAATGCGCGAGTTAACCGAACCGTGCCGCGGACTCAAAGCGAACCGAACTGAGACCACCTCTCGAGGTGGTCTCAGTTGGGTTGGTTTCAGAGGGTCTGAGTTCGTTTGGCATGTTCACATATACGCAAAAAATGCTGACTAATTGAACTGAGTTTGCTTTAAGGGCTGAAACGGACCAAGTGTGAAAACACCCTAACAATCATGACATTAGTAAAGGAAGTCTCGTGTGACCGTGTAGTGAAAATGTAAGGTTAATTGTGTGTTAGAACGTAGGAATATTAAACTTTGTTGAGGGAGCCATGTAAGATTTTCACTGGGATGGGGTCTGTGGTACCATGATTCTACATCTCAAATCCAATAACTGTCGTCAGAAATATTATCCAACGGCGTTGGGCATTGTCATATTTCAGATAGTGATTGCCAGCACTCTGGTCCAGTGACACTGGGCATTGTCTATTGACTGTACTCTAGCTTTGTAGCACTGGGGTTACCAGGAGGACTCCTTATAGTACAGTTCCATTAAATCTGACCATGCTTTAGAAGATAAGATGCTTGAGTTACAGCCTTAAAATTTCTGAGATGGTTTTTGGAATTGATTTTGTGTGTCACGCCCACATCTGTCAAACCTAAACTGAACCATGTTCATTTTGTAGAATGAAATTTTGCTATTGACAGCATTTTGTTGGCCAGCTTGTTTTGCCAGAGTTATCAGCCGCACTGGGAGTGGGGTTTAGAGGGGCTGTACCCTTATTAGCAGTGGATTTGGCAGCACATGTGATTCCACAAGTCTGTAGTCAGGTTAGCACTAATGTTAGTCAAGTTACCAAACTCCCAGATCGTTAGCTCACATTCATTCATGCATTCATTCATTTATTTCTGTAACCACTTAATCATTACTAGGGTCGCGGGTACCCGGCCAACGGGCGCGAGGCAGGGACTCACACTTAATAAATGATCAAAGCAACAGACATTTTTGTTACTTTTTCTTTATTTTCATTGGAATTTCTCTGTCTTTATTGATAATGTTTTTATGTCGAAATATGAGTCACCTCACGATTGCTTCCAAAGTACAGTCTTAGCTCTGAGACTATGACTGCAGCTCCTACTTTTGACTTCTCTTGTCTATCAGAGCTTCACACTGGTGTACTGAAGTGGAAGGGGTCTGGCAGAGTGGGTTGCATAGCTGTGGTCTTGCTGAAAAGTAGAGGGTGGCGCTGATCTTAAGCTGCTGGGTGAGAATCAGCTCCTGGCCTGGCTTAAGGCGGTCCCGGGTCTGGCAGAAGGCCCTCGGCAGAGTCTCTCTGCTCTAACTCATGTGGAAGTGCTTTAAGGCTGGGAGCAGAGACAGCCAAGTCCTACGCAGGCCCTGCACCGCGAGCCCGTGGAGCTCAGACAAAGCAAAGCAGTCTCCACTGCCAGGGAGTGGAGTGGAAAAACAAACCAGCCTTGCGGCTGTGATGAATTCGTCATAAAGGAGCAGGGAGTGACATGCAACATATCAACAGCTGGACACACTTCGGTTGCAGCTTGGATGAGAGAGCAAAGATGCACAGATGGGAAGAAGATGAATCGCACATCTGAGTTGTTCGCTCTTCAACTCTTCATAGCGGAGGGCGAAAGCAGCAGGTGTGTGAAAGCAAGAGTTGTAGCTCATGCCGTGCAAGTAAGGTTTCTTTCTTAAGCAGTTCATGCTCTCAGTGACTGGCACACATTATATGCTGAGTATCTCAATCTATCTATCTATCTAGATCTATCTACACACATTTCCTTAGGCACCAGATGGCCATTTTTGTACTTATGATTATGGCTTTATTAGATTTTGTAATTACATTTATTTATTTATTTAGTTGCTTGTTTGTTTGCTCCCTGTAATTCTTGATTTGATTATCTTAATTTTGTCATATTGTTTTGCATTATGTCTGAACTCATTTTCTCGCTTATATTTTAATTCCATTTCTTTTTAAATTATTCAATGACCTCTCTGTTTTTGTTCTAATACTCTTGGCCTTCCACAAATATTGCATTTTTTTGGCCCCATTAGACAAAAGTATACCCCCTACCCCTACTCCCCCGACCCCTTTCATCTTTGGCCACATGACTGCCAATCAGATATCCATTCTCGACACAGCAGTCACTGACACAGTTGAGAGTGTTTCAGACACAGTGGTGTTTCTACTGGTTTTACACATCAGTTAAAAATGGTCCACCACCCAAAAACATCCAGCCAAGGGTGACTCGGTGGTCAGAAACTGGGCTAGAGCTTCCTTAAACTGTCCATCAATAGATGGGCTACAGTCTCTACTCCAAAGTGTTGCATATCTGAGGCTCTTTCGTTTGGAGAGCAATAAGTGCAAAAATGTCCTATCTGTGTGGAAAGTTGGCAAAACTTCCAGAGATTTTGTGAAACTGGCAGATGCAGTTTTTTAGAGGTCTGTCTCGCAGGAAATCAAACTGCTGTGAATTAGTTTTTTTGGACTACATTAGCGTCTGCAGTATTCCAGTCTAGGCTGGACTGGAGTAATGCTGGCACCTCCTTAGAGCCATGCTGACAGCCTTGCTCTCCGCCCCCGCCACCCAAGAAGATCTCCAGCTCCGGCCCAGTGTCTCCACCACGCCACCACACCAAGGTGTCTCCCAGACCCTGATAATACAGGACAGTCCTCAAAACCCCCTGTTTCCACTCCAGTCCGTCCGGCCGCCAAATTTTCATGATATTACGCCAAAGCTAAGCCCTATGTGCTCCCTTTAAAGACAAAACATGGAATTTGACCGGAGACTGTGCACTGTGCTGAAGGCACCTTTCCTTTTTGCGGTTTTTAAAGACTTGCTCTTAGCTTAGGGCTTAGGTCATTGCAACAATTGGACAGAACCAAAAAAAAAAAAAAAAAAAAAGCACCGCCACACTGCTCTCTGCAATGGCTCTTGAGAGACACTTGGATTATTTGGCCTGCTGCATGCTCGAACCGCAATCAGAAAAGTCTCTGAACTTTCAGAGTCCCAGTAATACCTTAAACATTTCCCACTTTATGATGTAATAAAATAAGGAATATATGAGGCTTTAAAAACACTGGGCCAAACTTGATGGATATGGAGGAGCTCCAGGTAGCACGCTGCTCCTTCACTGAACGGACACACTGAAATAATTGACACCAGACTGAGAAGCGTGATTGACAGAACATACTTGAGGACATTTGAGACTGTTTGATATTATGAGATTTCTACCATACCGACCAACTGACTAATAAAAATAAACCGGCAGTCTCAATCTCTGCCTTAAAGGGCACAAAACAACATAGTTCGATTTTAAACCAAGAATGGTCTGAGAATTATGTTTTTCAACGAACAGCTCAATCAAAGAGTCATCAAATGTCTCAACAAATAAAAAGCCCCACTGGGAAGGCCAGCAGTTTTTAGGGGAAGTGTTGAAGGACACAGGTCGAGTCTTAAATGTTGACTCTCTGACCCAATAGCAATGGCAAAATTACTGCTTAATGATCATGAGAGTTAATCAAACTCGCAGGCACAACGAGATTCGGAAAACACACACACACACACACAAACAATACAGAAAGCTTGAAACATTCCAGGCTTAATAAAAAATCAATTTTAAGTCTTTTCTGGCCCAGACTATCAAGAGAACACAACCCGTGCGGCTGGGAGGCGCTCGTTTGTCGCCGGGCTGTTGGCCGGTGTGCAACAGGGCGGGAGCCAGCAGTGCGCTCTGTGCGGAGCGGAGATTATGGCTGAGGAACGAAGGCTCCTGTCCTGGGTGTCATCGGCCTGTCTGTGTGTTCTCTCACAGATATAACGAGGTGATTGATCGGCGTGAGGGCTGAACACAGGGAGCGGCTCCACGGCAGACGGCTGAGACTGATTAACATGTTGACACACACTGGAGAACAGAATGACTTGGAGACCTGGAGAGGAGAGGAGAGAAGGGGAAAGAAGAGGAGTAAAGAGACCTGGAGAGGAGAGGAGAGAAGAGGAGAGAAGAGGAGAAGAGACCTGGAGAGGAGAGGAGAGGAGAGGAGAGACCTGGAGAGGAGAGGAGAGGAGAGAACAGAAGAGAAGAGACCTGGAGAGAAGAGGAAAGAAAAGAGAGTGGAGGGGAGGAAGGAAAAGAGAAGTGAAGAGAAAAGAAAAGAGAAGAGACGAGAAGAGAAGACACCTGGAGAGAATAGAAGAGAAGAGTAGAAAGAGAAGAGACCTGAAGAGAAGAGGAAATCCTGAAAGACAGACAGACAGAGTGAGAGAGAGAGAAAGGGGGATGGTGTAATGACTGTGTCTGAAGGACCTTTAGAAGCCCATTTTTGTGGTTATTGGGCTCTACCCACTCCAGTGTTCCTCCCTACTGTTGCGCAGTGACAGTAGTTTGGCTGTGTTCTGCGGTTGCTGAAGTGACAGCATTCATGTCCATTACACTCCCCTCCCTGTAATTATGCCTGCGTTTTTCTGTTTGTCACTCCCTCCAGACTGTAGCCTTCACTGTCATTACCAAATCAAATCAGAGAAAGAGCGAGAAGTGGCGTTTATAATGTGGTTGGCTATGTAAACCCACTCGCTCCTCTTTCTCTGCTGTAGGTGTGTCATTGTCCTCTCCAGTTACAGACCCCTCTTCTGCCTGGTTCATAGTATGTGTCTGGTTGAAAATGGTCTAAGTATTGCACTGTTTATTAGGCATAATTGGAAATTCACCACTTCTCATGGCTTTGATAGTGGTTTCTCTGATTTGTCCTCATCTACAAACCAGAGGAGAATGGAAATGCGCTCACTGACTTCAGCCAATCCACTGATGACAGATCCCTATATCTCTTAAGCCTGGAAATCCAACACATTTGTGTAGATTTCACTGGAAAGGGAGGCCTCTAGAATTGTCTCTCGGGAAGAGGAGAGCTTGAGGTTCACTAAAACTGCCTGCCAAGAGTTTGGGGACACCTAGATGTTCAAATGTTTTTAATACAAGTGAGAACAATATTTTCAGATGAAACCCCCATGCTTTTTTTAGCACTCAACACTTTTTATGTCATTAAGTCTCAAAGAGTGATTTTATTTTCTCATAACTTCCATTGAAAGAATGTTTCCCCTTTCCTGTTAATTTGCTGTTGTGGCCCCAACAGCTGTGACTCACTGATATTTTTTATTTATTCCTTTATTTTTAAATCAAATGTTCCTGTTTCTTGGCTTGAATGTAGGGTTCTATGTAAAAGAAACATTTACACTGTATGATGGTTCTTTAGACTTGTTCTTCACACACATGCACTTTTCCTTTAAAATAAAAGTTCCAAACACATACAACCTATGCAACGCCACAGAAGAACCACTTTGGGTTCTAGAAAAAAACCAAATGAACTATGTGAGTGTAAAGAACGTTTTTAAACTTTAAAGGATGTCCACATAATGTAAAGATTCCTGGAAGAACCTTTACACTGGCATACCTTTATGTGAAGGATCTCTAATGGTTTTTCACACTTACAAAACCATTTTACCAGCATGGGAACTTTGTAGGGGTCTTTTATGTCAGTCCTCAAAGAACCCTGTGTGGCACCTACAAGTTTTAGGACTATGTCCAAGTTTGAGAAGATGACAAGGTGCCCTCAGACTATTCATAGACAGAGTAGATGATGTTCCATAGATGAAATCCTGAATGGTGACATTATGTTGGGATCATCTTCTCCCCAGTCCACCTGTTGTGACAAACACAGAGCCTCTCAGTTCCAGCAGTTCGAGGTGCAGCTCAGGCACCAGCTGCTGGGCTGCTCCACTCAGGCGCACAGGCCTGATCCCACATGATTGTCTGTAATTACCAGCTGTAAGCTGAGAGCAGGGGGGATAAGCGGCCCATTTAGCCGTCAGCGAGGCCAGTGTGCGCGCCGTCATCCACACAGGCAGGTACAGCCTTAATAGAAAGGGTAATGAACATTCATAATGCGCTGCTCAGGTTACTGTGAATGGCCATCAATCTGACCAAGTCAGAAACAGTGGGGCTGCGCTTCTGAGCATCGAACGCTCACCAGGCCCAAGCTGTACACAAAAACAGCTAATTACTGAACAATTAGCATGAGGGTGCAAATATCTTCACAGCCAGCAACACCAAACATCACCCCTTCAGATATTTTCTCTCCTGAAATAGCACACTGTTGATTTTACTGTGTGACGTACAAACAATGGGTCTGAAAGTGTGTATGTGCATGTGTGTGTGTGTCTGTGTGTGGAGGGGCTTGAGAATTAGGGAATTTTGCTACAATTGGTTAAAGAAAAAGAGCGGAATAAACTTAGATTTTTTTTGTTAATTAATTATATGAAATGTTACAGAATTATTAGACAGCATGGAATTCTTACCACTGCTCTTGGACTGAACCCTTTTGAAATCAACCGCCATAGTGAATGGACACAGAGAAGTGATCCAAATTTGCTTAGGAAATTATTATTTTGATACATAATATGCAAATATATGCCAAATCAGCCACAACATTAAAACCACGTGCCTGATAATGTGTAGCCCCCCTCATAATGTGTAACCTGAAACAGCTGAGAGGTGTGGACTCCACAAGACCTCTGAAGGTGTGTTGAGGTTTCCAGCAGATCCTTTTAGTCCTGTAAAAAAATTGCATACTTTCAACTGCTTTCTTATTTGTTTGAATTTGCTCTAATATTCACTTGTGTTTTTGCTGTCAGAAAGGATAAATGTCATTAAACAATTTGCTAAGGTGTAAGTCATTTTCTGCTCAGTACAGTGTGTGTGTGTGTGTGTGTGTGTGTGTGTCAACAAACACATTATATCTGTATATAATGTATACATATAATGTCAAATTTGGTTGTGTATAAAGTTACTTTTATTGTACACGTATATATGTATATGTGTTTACATAATGAATGTACACTTCTCTCAGATGGCACTTCCTGAAACTAATCTGTGTAGGGAAGGGTGTGTGTGTGTCTGTGTGTGTGTGTGTGTGTGTGTGTGTGTGTGTGTGTGTGTGTGTGAAGTCACTTTTATTTAACACGTACATATATGTATGATTACACATCCTGATACACATTTACACGTTTAGGGAGGGTGTGTGTGTGTGTGTGTGTGTGTGTGTGTGTGTGTGTGTGTGAGTGAGAGAGAGAGAGAGTGAGAGAGAGAGAGAGAGAGAGAGAGAGAGATGTCACTTTTATTTTACGTGTAATTAAAAGTATGATCCTAATGCAAATTTGCATGCATGGGGATGTGTGTGTGTTTGTGTGTGTGTTTGTGTGTGTGTGTGTGTGTGTGTAAGAGTGAGAGAAAGAAAGAAAGAGAGGGGGACAGGGAGGGATGAGGCAGGAAGTCAGAGGAACTGTGAGCTGTGTGTTAGGGAGGCACCTAATTGTCTACTGCAGCATGTAATTGCGAGCTTACTCAACATAAATCTTTCACTATTAAGTGCTATTTCTGTCCTGAAACACAGAGGCTGTGCTCTGCTCCGAGAAGCAAGCAGGACCTTTCTGCCTTATCACAGCCCCACACACACACACACACACACACACACACACACACACACAAGAACCAAAGAAAAATAACTCAGAATAACTTATTCAATTATACTACACTTATTAATATGAGTGTAACAGTAAACAAAACAGCCACAGTAATTACTCTGCGGCTCTGGAGGGACTCGATGTGCCTGGATGAGTAGATGAATAAGCAGAAAGAAAGGTTTTGCATCTGTATTTGGTCCGTAGACAGTTTCTGGATGCTGAGGGAGGCTTGCCTGTCCACTTTCCCAGGAGACAAATATTTTAAGCCCTGTTTATCTGCTGAATATCTGTACCACATTTGCTCAAATAAGTGAATCACCTTGATACTCTGATCAGTGCACCGGCCAGGAACCTTCTTAATTCATATCCTGCCCTTTCCACGTGGCCGAAAAAGAAAAGAAAAAGGACAAAAAGATTTGATCTGATCTGGCCGAAAGATTAGATCCTGTTGAGCTGGGGCTGGACGTAGTTAAAGCTCCGTTGTGAACCACGATGGACAAGTGTTTCTCCTCGGGCTCTTTCCGCTGGTATCCCATCATATGGAGCATGGAAAAGTACACAACCCTTAAATCAGACTATTATTCAGTGACGCTGTGAGTTCCACTGCATTTAGCTACTATACCTCAAGTTTATCAAAAAATATGAAATATCAAGGTTGTTCTTTGCATGGCTGAACATACAGTAGTCCTTTATACTTTGGACCTGTTTAAGCACACTAGTAAGTAGATTTTCTCTCTTTTCTGGAGAACTAAGTGTTATTCAGAGAGGTAAATGTGAGGATATTAAGGAGTTTAGGGGAAAATGAAGGCTGAACCCGTTTATACAGGTCACTGTTGGTATAACATAAAATCACGTGGACAAATTTAGGGAACAAATCAGTTAACCTTAGTTCTATGGATCTGGTTATGCTTCACATTCATTTTCTGCTCTAAAATCCCAAATTTAACCTGATCTGGCACTTTTCAAGCCTTTCCTGACCTAAACCTTGCAATTTTGTAAAAATGTGACCTTATATTTACAGACAGTCCAGAACATCTTTACTTTGTAAGAAAACCTTGTTTGTTTGTGTCAGAAACCTCATCTGCTGCATCAAGTGCTTTGGATGGCTCCCCAAGTGCCCAATGCTTTTACTTTGTCTTTGCAGATACTGCCCCCTGTGTAGCCAAAGTGTAATAGCATATTCTTCTCCCTACCTAAGAGTTTCTTCAACACTAGTACTTCACAAGTTGGTTCCAAAGTAATCAGTAGGTGTACCAGCACCACACGTTTAGGTTTATTTTAGTATGATCTGTGTAGGACTTGATTAGTAAACGTGGACCCCACACTTAAAAAAAAAAAAAAAAGACAGCCACCTCATACTTGATAACAAATGTGAGGTTATATAATTTTTCATGAAAATACCAAACCTCAAAATCGTCTAAATCAATAAGTACTCAAAGGACCGGCAGAACTGAGCTACAGCGAGGGGTGAGTTGGTTCATTCCTAATCACTGTTTTCACTGGCTGATCCCCTTCTCAGTTCATTAATCAGTTAATGCGCTGGATCAACAGGACCATTCAAACACTCCAGAATTAGGGACTGGGCTGTGTGCCGGATCGGGCTGGACGTGCAAACTAGCTAAAGCGTTCAAAAAAACAGCAATCACTGCTTCCCCCAGCTCATTTACAGTTGACAGATTGTGTTGTGCTGCTTTGATGGACGCTTTCGCTTGAAAATTGAATGCAGGGTTTTATAGCCGAGGCTCTCTGCAGTGCGCCTCACCCATGTGAATATCATTTACTAATAAAACATGGGAATCAGAGCTAGCATGTGGAATAGAAAGATCAAAAATTCAAATAACTCTCCAGCCAAATCCAGTTTTACATTTTTCTCCTCAACACTGAAGTGATTAAATGCTGTTTACTATGATCAACTGTCATTAATTCATGGTGCAGAGTGCAGGCCTGTCATGAAAGAACAAAGCAGCTTGTTTCAGAACATGGTTTGATAATATTTCCCTTTTCCCTGAACCCATCTATTCACACTCCCATTCTCTTTGTTTGAAAGGAAGAGCTGTTAAAAAGTCCATGGCCAGTGGATACATGACTGATCGTTCGCTAGATTAGATCCCGAGCAATTCTGGGAAATGAACAAGAATTTTACAATCACTGTTTTGGAATGAAATTCGGAAAATCGTGCTGTAAGATTTAGAACCTGTGCTTCCACCAAGAGGCTTATATGGGGTTTAAATGCCACCCAGCTGTGTACAACAGTGACCTTTAGAGAAACATACCCCTCCTGGCTTTACAGCCAACATATCTGATGGAACGTGATGAGGCAAGAGCAGGAGCTTGTCATTACCTTGTCGGTAGAGTATCTGAAGCATAACAAGAGACAGCAAAAGTGGGATTCTGTTGAAATACATACATGGTACTGTGCAAAAATCAGAGACCACCTTTTATTCGTTAAAGTCATTAAGGTTAAGTTATTTTTCAACTTCATGAAAAAAAATCTGGAAACATATATTTAACTGAAGATTATCAGAGGCCTCCAGGCCTTGGTCCTCTCTTTATGTTTGTGCCTCCTGCCACAACTCTTTTACCCATTCTAGTGTTAAACCTAACCAGTTTTAGACAAGTCCTCCCAACAAACGCTGCTCCCAAAAGCATGTATACCCGTGTTCACAGCTGATTATCTTTAATGAAACCACAACAAATTGTGACACACATCTGATCTTTAGTGTCTTGATGTCTGTTTATGAGTCTGCTGTGTCTCTGCAGGCTGATTTGTTGCTCCGTGTTTTGTCGCTTTCCGGTTGCCAGCCATGAAGTCACAATACTCACTCAGAGATTCTCTCTCTGCTACACACTTTTAGGGCGTGTCACCTCTCTGTGCTCTCTCCCCATACATTACAACTTGACCACAAAACTAGAACTTTTAAATGATCCATACTCAGCCCCGGATCATCTGATTAAAAATCTGACATACATTCTGGCATTGGAACCATGCCAATATTTCAAAAATTGTAGGAGTAGAAGAGGTGCCAAATTCCAACTATAATAATAATAATAATAATAATAATAATGATAATAATAATAATGATAATAATAATAATACATTAATAACAACCTTAGAAGAACAATAATGTGACTGCTTCTGCAATTACATTAACTATCCACCAAGATAGTGGACTTGTAAGATAGGTGGAGCTCCTTAAGTGACCAGTGAGTGGAAGGTAGAGAATGAAGAGAATGGATTACTGTATAAACTGTGAAGTGTGTTCAGGTGTTCACCACCACTGTTCTGAAACCATGGGCTTTTGGAACAATCTCATACATGAACCACTTTCTCAAAAAAAAAAAAAGGTTTCAGGGGATGGTTCCCTACAGAATAAAGTTTTATGAACCTCCATATAATGTAAACTTTTTTTTTTTAACAAATAAATGTTTTTCCCAAGAACTGTACATCCAATCTAAGAACCATTTGGGAACCTTTATTTTTAAATGTCTACTGTACACCTCTTTGCCACTTTAGAAGGGTTTGGGCTAAAACTGCTTCACTGAGTTGAGCTGTGGAGTCAGGAATGCTTTTCCAGCTGCTGAAAGCACGGCAGGCATGAGAGAGCGCTGGAAAAGAGACGGGTGCCTATCTGACGGGATTAGCATCCTCAAGACATCCTATTGTTGAGCAGCAGGGGATTTAAACCACTTACCGATAATAACGGCCCTCCAGAACTCATGAACAAGGACAGGATCTGGAAACAAGGCCTAGTCATCAGAGAGAGTGAGAGAAAAATGAGAGAGAGAGGTCTAGTAGGAGGCTAAATAATGTGTTGAGGGAAAAAAAAAAAAAACAGCACGCTGCCTCCTCTCTGGACTCTTTGAACTCTCTAGCACCTGCTTTCCTTCACAATAATCCCTCGCTCTTTTTCACTTTCCTCCCTTTTCACTCCTCTGTGCCGCAACATGTGCCCCGACACAAGTGCCAGTTTGTTTCATCTGTGACTCA
This sequence comes from Hydrocynus forskahlii, assembly GCA_037974365.1. Classification (NCBI taxonomy): domain Eukaryota; kingdom Metazoa; phylum Chordata; class Actinopteri; order Characiformes; family Alestidae; genus Hydrocynus; species Hydrocynus forskahlii. Next base: position 46,479,286 of record JBBPCX010000114.1, on the reverse strand, counting down.
AAGGGCGTTGAAGGCGGAGGGCTTTGTCTTGAAGGTTTATTATCAAAGAAAAAAGGAATTTCTGAAGATTTTCTCTTACATGACAGAGACAGGTGATACTCTTCCCTTGATGAAGAGAGTAATCTGAAGCTTTTTTGTTTTTCCTTTAAAGGGCCCATATTATGGAAAACCAAACTTTCTTCATGTTTCTAAAGTGTATATGAATTATGATAAAGTAGTATGTAAACAATGTTGAAGTTGTCGAATGTATCGTTCCCTAGCCAGTCCAGATAGTCCACATATGGAAACTGAGCCTATTTTGGATTCATCATTTTGTGATGTCACAAAAAGAAGCACACTTACATATGCCAGTCTGTTCAGCCCACAACAGCCCATTAACGTTAAAGTGTCAGGAGAGTTTCAGCTTGGACTGCTTTTTTGAATTAGACTCTGTACAAGGCAGCCAATCAGAACTAAAGTCATTTACATATTTCAGCATCAAAAGATACAGTGACATGAACAAGCCTATTTAACCGTAAGTAATTAACAGAGGTTGTTAAATGGTAAAAAAGAATTAAGACTATTTTATACATAACATTTTGCAAACATTACAAGTGCAAGAAAAATGTAGGATATGTGCCCTTTTAAAAAAAATCACAGATGAAAAATGGAAGGAAAGCACACTTTCAACTTTCAGACATTGGGTTAGTGATATGATGCATTATTTGACATTGGAGAAAATTGGGTACAGTATAAGAGAGTGTTCTTTTGAAGTTTTGTAGTACCTGGCAGCCATTTTTTGGATGTTGTTAAAAGGATGGAGCCCTGCAATATATGACAGTGTGTTTATCTATATTTATTTTTACTTATTTATTTATATCATTATTACTTTATCTTATTTTTACTTTTATTTTTCCCCATTTTCCTGTCGAATGTATTTATTCTGTCTTGTTTCAAAAATGTTACCACTATACAAATATTATGCCCTGAATCTGTTCTTGGTATTTTTTTAATTGTACAAAAGCCTGGGACGGATGGGTGGGTATTGTTCTGTTTGTATATTATTGCAAACAATAATGAGAAAAAAAAAAAAAAACCTTAAAAAAAAATCACAGATGGAAACCTGACTATGTTAATTCATTCTAGTTTAGATTTTAGCAGCAAATCCTAATCTAGAGAGTCATCTGGCTTTGTAAGCAACAAGAATGTGCTCTGAATTGTAAAATTGTAAGAAAAACTTAAACACATGCATTTTATCCACTGACATTAAGCACTCACTCAGGAATTTCTGATCACAAGATGTTCAAAACACACTTTATCATTAGGAGGTTCAACAAACTCTAAACAGGTACTATTGGGACATGGTCCGCTCTGTTAAGAAATGGCAGTCGGTGGAAACAGCATGAAAAGAGTTTTTGACTAGCACGGCATTTAGTACTTCAACAGGTACTAAACAGGGGTGTAGGAAGTACACAAAGAAGGGGTGCTGTGCCAAAACCCTAAATAACAATGGAAATACGGAATCAAAACAGACATATTCAAAACCATATTTTAAGCATACTGCAACCACAGCTTGCATATTTAAAAGGGAAAACAAAAGGGAAAATCTTTTCTTTTCTGGTGGTGTGTGTGTGTGTGATGCATTTTATGCAGGTAAGAATTTGGTTGGATGTTACAGCAAAATAAATAACTCAAGATTGATGTAAAACATTTCATTATGTGAAAATGTAATTGAGTAAAAGTACAAGTATCTCAATAGTACTTAAGTACTAATTGTCCAGAATAATACCTGAATAAAATAAGTTTTCCAGCCCTAATATTGCCTTTAATCTTTTAATATAAATAACAGTTACACTGGCATCCACACCACTGTTTCCCCCCTTTTACCATGTCATGACCTGACTAAACTGTTTACATTCAGTTTCTATTCCACCAGGGCAGACTGTGGGCTAAATCTGGACCTGTCCAATGTTAGGATGCACAAATACACCTGAGGAATCCATCAAGATATATTGTGGAAAATAGGAGCCATACACCACTTTTCTACATATTCATTCCCAGCACATCCTATTGATTTAAAATGATGAGGATTCCAGCCTGGTTTTCCTCTGGGCAGGCCCGTAGGTGGACTCAAGCCTAGTTAGCTGCAGATTGCAGAATTAGTATTGGAGCGCAGAACAACAATGCTTGTCTCGGTCTTTGAAATATAAACCAAATCTGGGGAAATTGTACAAGATAAAACACAGTTTTCTGCTCACCTGGATGTTCATGGCTGAGACTTTAGGGATGTTTCATGTACATTTCTCTTACGGCTGTGTTTAAATCCAGGGGCTTTACTCCCTGCTCGGCCCTGTTGGATACATTACCTCTTGTTCCTGGCTCGTCCTGGCTGAACCTCACATATAACCCCACATATATCATGTGCCATCACTTCCCCTGCAGGCCTGTACTGCCCCACAGAATGGTACTTTTGTCAACTAGTGGTGCCATGTGCCTCCTTTTCTCTTTTATTCCTGTCATTCACACTCCAGATGAACCCCTGGTCCCTCCTTTTAACAGTCATTACTGTCAGGAGATTGTTTATGTGAGCTTCTTGTAATATACGTGTGTATACAAATGTATATATATATATATATATATATATATATAAATTGTATTATTATTAATTGATTATTATTGATTTATTGATCTATTGATTTGTGTGTGTCTGTGTGTGTGTGTGTGTGTGTATAAAACATACACATTGCACTATACAACGCACACTATACATATATCAACTACACATTAGAAATATAGGGGTGCTGGGATTAACTTTACTAATACAGTTAGTCATCAGCTGTATTTCAAAATATAGTAAATTACCTTTATAAGTAATTTTATAAGTAATAAAATTACTTTTATTACTTTTTATAACAAGAAGTATGAGCACTTAAAAATATTGGTAAAGTTTCTACTTGTAAATTACTGTCATTTTAGACTAAATTCTTGTACAATGCTATTGGGTGCAAAGTGATTGATACTATAATGATGGAGGGGGATGAGTAACCCCAATAAAATTAACATTGCAAATTTCTTGGAATTTAAGTGATGATGAAACCTTGATGATAATAACATGACTACACCATACAATAATTGACAACAATATCTAATTGTTCTCCAAAACTTTGAATATGGAAAAGAACTACTAAAAATACATTTGGAGACCAAATTTTTATTATTATTATTTTTTTTTACCATTTTACTTTCTGTTGTCTAGGTTCTTATTGAATGGAACTGATACAACAATTAGTTTCAAACCTTTGACTTTTGAATAGCGGTCTGTTAGAGGAACATGTGTGCTCAGCAGAGATTTAGAGAAACGCTTCCCACCAGCAGGCAGGACGTTTCGAGGGTGTTTTATATGGTGCTCTTCACAGCAGCTTTTCCCAGCCATACAGAAACAAACAGGAGGTCTTGACAGCTTTTGTTTTCCCACGTTTGCCCAACCTGCCCCGTCCCAGCGGTGGGCTCGGGACCGCTCCACACCAAAAGCTGGAGAGATCACAGGACCCCGTTGCCTTTCGACCGACCCGGCACACAAAGCCTTTCAACTCCCCTGGCGGCCATCTTGAAGGGTCGCAGAGCGGCGGGGCATGCTGGGATACATAGGTGGTGAAGGGACCTCCCACTAGTGGCCGTGACCTCCGTTTATTTCAAAGACACTTGTTGCTATAGAAATGAGCAGCTGTCTGGCAACTGAGGCCATTTGAATTAGTTCTGGAGCGGCGTGTTGAACGAAGAACCGTCTCTGCGCTTTAATGCCTCACCTGTATTCAAATGCATTAATGGCTCAAAAGAACGTTAAGGTCAAACGGAGTGTGAACATTTTTCATCTCGAGATTAAAAAGTCTTATTCTTGGAGGAAGAACTAATATCTTGCAGTAACTCAGCTGAAGTGTAGCTGAAATGGAAATCCCAGACTGTATTGAGTTCTATTTCATTTTAAAACTAAAAAGTATTGTGCCCAGGCACTTGAGTACTAGATTAACCATTCGAGGCCGCAGGGTTTTAACAATAAAATCCCTATTCATCCATATTTTACGTTTCCTAACGGAAAGATGGAGAAGATATACCGGCCAATCGGATTCTGTGCTTTAACAGGACTGTGAAATGTGAAAGTTTTTTCTTGTATGAGTATGATTTCTGGCCACTATAAAAGACAGGTGCCTTAACAAAAAGCACAATGTCAAAGACACGTGACTCTAGCAGAGGTTAGTGACTTCCAGAAACATTGAAAAACTGATTTATATAACATGTTGGCATATCATCCCCTCAGGAGAAATGTGATGAGTCTTAATCAGCACCCAATCATACAGCTCCAGAAAATATTGAGCACTGTAATTTATTTTTAAATCAGCATCTCTATTATGACAACCATTCCATGCCAGTGTCTGTTAAATTCCTACACCAGCACCTCATTCTGCTTTATGAGGGACTGATTAGTGATCACCTGAATCACATCTTATTTAATGAGGAAAAGTATAAAAACACTGCTGTAATCGACACACTCCTCTCACAGTGAGACCAGTTGGATGATAAAACACTACTAGAAGTTTGGCAAAGGTAATTATTGCCATTTTGTTTAAGAGTGAACAAGAGATTTGTTTTCTTTGAAGTATTTAAATTCTGTAAACGCTGCATCATTTCTCTTATTTTGTTGTTTTGTAAATTTCTTTAAAATTATGCTTTAAAAGAAGATGTGGGGTCTTTGACACCTATGCAAATTGTTTAAAGTCATATTTCCCAGCATGTGATGGTGTCTTTCTGCAAAGTTAACATTGGAGTAAATACAAGTAAACTTGAAAGCAGTAAAAAGTATCAGGATTAGTCCTGTGGGAGTTGGAGAGGAGAACACAGGTTTGGTTCCAGATTCCTCCTCGGTTCCTCCAGCCGTTGTTCTTAAATTATGTTAACAAAATCAGAAAACTTGATTGATCTCTTAGTAAATACTTTAAAATAGTCTAGTTATGCACAATTAACACCCAGCATGTACGTAAGTGTACATTTTATAATTTATTTACTCTTAAAAACAAGATAAATATTAAAATGTTCAATTTTTACAAAATGTATGGAATTCTTGGATTAATGCTTCTTTTTTGCTCCTCCATATTAGTCACACAGTTACTGCATGCACCTCTCCTTGTAAGAAAAAACCTGAAAGATAGAGATGAGAGAAATATTGATATTAACACTTACACATTCCCGTCTTTCTGCGGGTTTTAATATCTACAGCATGTGTGTGTTCAGGACATAGCAGAGCTTTTCTCCAACATGTGACTATAGCAGACCTACACATGCCAGGAATCTGAACATCACAGCGCAGATACTGGCAGGGGACAGACATAGCAGATGAGGCCTAAATCCACACAACTTTCACCGTCTGTTAAAAAGTTCTTTCATCTACAGGGAGATTATCATGGAATTACAGCTTGCAGAAACCTCTGGTATAAATGGAAGCTATTTTAATGATTTATGTAATGGAAGGAATGCTTCTAATGTAAGGAAGCACTCCTGTACCTCCATACTGCATCTTCACACTATAATCCGAAGTCATTTGAAATATGAGATGGCTGGAGACTGGTTGAGGTCCGTAGAAGATAAAGGGGCGGACTGGTTTGTTTTAGCTCAGTCCTTATTTAACACAGTGTTGATCCAATTCCTGCATCACACCTCAAGTATGCCTTTGATTTCTTAGAAATGCCGTGGATCAAAAGTCACCACCCTCTTTCAAAATGTTACTCTTGCTTTTATGCCTCAAAGAAATGCACATTCGATTTTTTTTCTTCATTTTATAGATGGTAACTTGCCTCATCAATTTGAAAATGTAGGCAAAATTTCTTGAAATATAACCAAATTTACTGATTGAGCCACCTTTTGTTTGAACTGACTGATTACTGTTCGGAGGTATGAATACTTTTATTGTCCATCCTTTCTTGCAAAATTGTTTCAGATCAGACAAACGTTGCCGTGACCACTGATGGACTTAAGAAGGATATTTTAAAGGATTTAGGCCAGGCTTTGACCAGGCCACCTAAAGACATTAAAGTTTATTTCCTTGTATTTTGAACCTCCTTTCAATCCCAGGCGTGACTTCTAGGCCAGATTGGCTTATTGCTGTCACAAAATCACAGTGCAATTTTTGGGGGGAGCCTGGCCTGGGCTAGATGTAACTGCTTCTTAGGCTCACATTATAAACCTCACTACTCGAATCCTTTTGTTTTGCTCAGATCTGATCTGTCTAACCCGATTGTTCACATTTCTGTGGGTAAGTGACTACTTTCTGTCTTTAATGTGAACAAACCTTCAGACCTGGCCTGTACACATACAAATCCGTAGAGTCTACACTACATGGAGAGAAGTATTGGGACACGACACCAACAGGGATATTGCATTCAAATCCAGAGACTTTAATATGGAGTTGGTGCCCCCTTTGTAGCTATAACAGCTTCCACTCTTCTTGGAAAGCTTTCTACAAGAGTTTGGAGTTTCTGTGGGAATTTGTGCTCATTCAGTATGTAGAGCAGATACTGATGTTGGACGAGAACGTCTCCATTCCAGTTCATCCCAAAGGTGCTGGATGGGGTTGAGGTCAGGGCTCTGTGTGGACCAGTCAAATTCTTCCACACTGAACTCCTCCAGCCACGTCTTTATGGAGCTCACTTTGTGCACTGGGACACAGTCATGCTGTAATAGAAAAGGTTCTTCCCCAAACTGGGTCCACAAAGTTGGAAACATGGTGCTGTCTAAAATGTCTTGGTGTGCTGAGGCATTAAAATTGTCCTTCGCTGGAAGTAAGGGGCCTGGCCCAAACCCTGGAAAACTGGTGTGTCCCAATACTTTTGTGTATATAGTGCATCTGCCTTGTCAAAGTAGAGTTGAATCCCAGTTGGCTTCCAATGCCATAGATCAATCTGTGAGTTATGAAAATGTGGACTCTGCACCCAGATGGGTCACTTTATGCCCAGCCAGGATCTGTGCTCTTTATTGGATAGATAATAGCCTGTTTGGAAGCTAAGGAACCCATTTTTCTGGCTTATATAGTTCACGACATGGGAAGTAAACACGCATTTGAGAATCACCAGCAGAAAGCCATCAAAGAGAACAGCTCTCAGCTGTTTATTATTAGAGTTGGGCTGACACTGGTACAAAAAAAAAATATTCCAATCAGAACATTTTTGTTAAGGTCACATGACAGGAATCGGGTTTGGAGCACATATGAAAGTGGCTCAGATCAAAACAAATAGATTTGTGTGTCCACATAATTCTTTAAATATCAGATCCAGGTCACGTTGAAGCAAAAAGTTTGATCTGGTGCCAACCTGGTAATGCAAATCTAGCCTTTGTAAGTATTATAACTGTTCTCCAATAGATACTAAAGTCATTTAAATTTTTATTCTCATCCCTTGATTTTTTAAATTCCACACTTTAATCCCCTCAAAGTTCTTTTGAGAACACAATTCCTTGCGTAATTCATCCTTTGACTTGCAATGCCAGGGCTCCTAAGACACGGGAACCACTCAAAACAGCTGCTTTTATTTTGAACCAATCACAATCAACCACAACTGATCACATGTTTGTGAAACCTGTTCACCATGTGACCTGCAACATGCAAGTGATTGGTTAAACCTGTCTGCTTACCCACGGAATTATTTATATTTTATTCACACCTATCTCCATTTGTTTTTTGAACAAATTTTAGTTGGTACAGCTTCATCTGTTTTTGTTCTGTTAAATGACCTTCCCAAAAAAAAGGCCATTAAAGAGATGCATCTAATTCAAAACGCTGCTGCAAGAGTTTTAACCAAGAGAATAAAACACGTGAAAATCTTTACATTGGCTGAATTTATCACTAGAACATTTGTTAGACTGACTAACTAATCCAACGTAAATAGGGCGGTAGAAATGTTTGCTATGATAAATAATTATCTTTCTTAAGCAATATACTGAAAAAGCTGGATTTTTCTATTTGGAATACGAGAGAGAGTTCACCGAGAGAGGAAAATAGAATCACCCTCATTATTTCTGCAAACGAGTTGGAACTTGTAAGTTTACATTAATTACCGCCTTAGACAGGGGATCTGTGTTGTACATTAGTTTTCAGGATTCCGGAATTAAAAGTCTGTCTTTAGCCTTGTCTGACAGTTGTACAGGCTGTTAACCTGCCAAAATGGCATCATTAACTCTAAATGGCCTCGATCCCCACCATAATCCCCACTGACTAGACACAGTAATGCAGGCTGGAAACTCACAGTTTTGCAATTAAAGTGATCAGACCAAATATGTTCACGTCGACTTCACTTAAGCCTTTAACCAACAGTGCATGAGAATGAAGAAACGGCATATGTGGACTGTAGCTGACAAGAGTTCAAGGAATACTTTGATAAATGCTATATATTTTTCAAAAAAACCTGTGTTGTGTAATTAAATATTGATGTTCACATGATTATTTAGACTGGTGGTAAGACTTTAGACAGCTCCTGTATCACTGGAAAGCTCAATTCTCACAGAACTGAACCACTGGAACATGGATTTTAAAGATTCTGGGCAGTAGGCCAGTTACACCAGAGGAGGCAGAGTTGCCGGACCTGTGCAAGTTCACAATTTTACAAATGAACAACGTAATAAATGTTACAAACACTTACGCTTAGGTTCGGAGAGCAAGAGCGAGGGCTCTTACTCTTCAGGCTCATTCATGCATCACTTCTACATAAGATGAAATGCCTGCAGCCAAATGCTACATTTTAAATGTGTTTGCAGAGTAAGGACTTTTTTGGAATAGTCAACACCATTTATCAGGTCATTGTGAACACACTGTCAGACATTTGCACATGATGGCAGTTGTTTTTAAACACTTTGCTGATTCATTTGAAATAAAAATCCGTAACTCTATGCACATTATATGGACAAAAGTACTGGGACACACCAGTTTGTCCGGGTTTAGGGCCAGGCCCCTTACTTCCAGTGAAGGTCAATCTTAATGCTTCAGCAGACCAAGACATTTTGGAAAAAGGCAAGCTTCCGTCTTTGTGGACACAGTTTGGGAAAGAACCTTTTCTATCCCAGCATGACTATGTGCTTGTGTACTGTGATGTTTAATGTGGTGAGACAACTTGAAACCAGTCTTAAAAGGCAGGTCTGATAGCTAGCGCAAGAGCTAATTTAGCTAAAGTTAGCTAAACTAGTGAGTGCAGTCTTCTTTCTTTAAAACACCTCATTTGAGCACCTCAGTTTTGTTCATCAGACTGGTTTGTTTATATTGAGAAGTTTGTTTATTTGAAGCTGGGTCAAACCAGACAGGTTTCTTTAGTCTTAGTTCACATGTGTACTTGTGTACCATGTACTTAATTCCATGTACTGTCTAGAGATAATAATGAAACTAAGCCACATTTCTAATAAGAATTTGAACTGGTTCAAGTTGTTTTCAAGGGCTGTTTAAAAAAGAAAGATATACTAATGTATACTAATTGAACACTGTATACTAATTGTATGGTTACTTATATTGTTTACTTCTTTTTGCTTGCATGCTTACGTTATCTCTGTAAAGCACATTGAATGACCTCTGTGTAGAAAACAAATAAACAAACTTGCCTTTACAAATCAGCATTCATTTATTTGGAGCCTTCTTTCAATGTTACCTTCTGTGGGCCTTTCACTTTTTGTGGCTAGTGTTTTGTGACTTGATATTGAAAAGCGACAACTTCATGACTGCAGTGGCACTACAGGAAATCTGACAAATATCACAAAAAAGTCTGTGTGAGGATCAGTGGCCAAATCTATTCCAAATACTTCCTCCAGTCAGAATTGGCCTAGACCACACTTTCGTTGAGTTAAGTTTAGCTCAGTTAAGACCTTGGTCGAACCATGACAGCCTAGTGTGTTGTTACGTGATCATTCATTTTGACTGGTAGCTTTAATGAAACGAATATAGAACCACTGGTGTGCATGTAAACGCATAAATTGTTTAAGTGCATTCCAGAAGGTGCAGGGAACCTGAAGGACAAAATACTAGATTGTTTGACCAAGAGCTTGGGACAGCTGGTGGCCTAGTGGTTAGGGAGTTGCCCCTGTGATCAGAAGGTTGTGGGTTTGAATCACAGGACTGCCAGTGGCACCACTGAGGTTCCCTTGAGCAAGGTACCATCCCCACTCACTGCTCCCCGGGCGCTCTGTTCCTTTCTGCCCGCTGCTTTACTTGGTGAATGGGTTTAAACACAGAGGAAGAATGTCACGCTGTTCACACTGTGGTGCGTTCACGTATGACAAAATAGTCACTTTACTATATTAAGATTAGATTAGATTTATTAAAGACCGACATGGCAGGAAACAACTCTCAATGTGAGACCTGAATTGTGTCAATCACAAACATCATAAAATGAAATCAAAACAGCCAACAATAAAAATATTAAATCCATAAGTTACTATAAATGTCAACTGTAAAACAATCTAAGAGCACGAGGAATAAGACATCTCATGTTTTTTAGTTTTGCCGTTATTTGCTAACAACTGACTTCGGTGACTAAGCTTTGCTACCACAAAAACATGCACACGCACATTTCTGGTGGCCACATGAACACCAATTATGTTATTTTCAGAGTTGCTGTAACTTTGAAGTGAATGGATATCGCATCATATATTTGTCAAAGTTGCATTTTACAATGTTTACGCATTTACAGTTGATGTTTGGATCTGCTCGCAACTTTTTTCAAGCCACGTCTTGCTACATCCATACTTTAACAAGCAAAAAGCATATAGCTGAGCACCATCTAAATAATAAGCTTTGTTGCAGTGCCTCTGACATTCATAGATAAGCACTGTTGCAGTAATGTGATGTGGGTACAGTGTTATGGACCCCTATATCAGGGCCCCTGGCTTCCCATGAGAACAATACTCAGCATGGAGCCCGTAACTAGAGACAGCAGGGCGGCCTACAATAGCGCTGCTGAGAGATTATATGAAATCAAAACAAGGTGACGACAGCGATGGCACTTGTGTCCGAATTCGAGACATAAGTAAGCAGCACCTCGCCCATGAGGATACCTCAGAATGTTCTCCACAAACATAAATAGATGGTCAGATTTTTGATCACCAGAATTGAATGTTTAGTCACAAATGAATTGTTCTAGTAAAAGCTTACTGGTATTTCTGCATACAGAAAGATGTGTAGGTGTATATTTGTATATACTGAAAACCGTTGCGAATGCTTCTGCAATAATTGTGTAAATATAATATATTTACAGTTTTGTGTTTAGTATTGTCATGATATGATAAAGAAATAAAAAGGCATTAAGCAAAAAAATTACGATATATATATTTAATGCAACAATTAAAATGGTCCAAAATGACTTATGACATTAAAGTTTTTAAGGCATTCCTGGGTTTGGAGCTCCAGTTTCCTCTCACAGCCTAAAGCCTTGTATATCTGGTGAACGGGTGATGCTAAATTGCCCCTAGATGTGTTTGTTACCCATAATAATATAACTTTGGAAAAAAATTAGTCTTTTATATGTGCAAGTATAGAACTGAACAGCTTTGCCTTAGTTTTTTAAAAACTGCTTACAATATTTCCTCTCATTTCGAGATAAAAATATTGTTTTTTAAAGCGTCATTTTAAAGGAAATGACAAAACCTCAAAATAAGAGAAATGATGCAGCGTTTACAGAACTTGAATAATTCAAAGAAAACAAATCTCTTGTTCACTCTTAAACAAAACATCAATAATTACCCTTATATTATTGTATTAACATATTGTTTTTTTACTTATTTATCTATCCATCTATCCATCTATCAACCCATCTATCTTTCCATCTACCTGTTTATTTATTTACTTATTTTGATCAATTACATTTTTTTTAAATCTATTATGTTTTCCCTATGTTACTCAGCATGCCCTTTTTTAACCTTCATATGGGTCTCATATGAAGGTTAAACTCAAACACAGTCAGTCTCAAAGGTCCACAGTAACACACAAGCAAGATCATCTAGGTTTGCAGCCCCCCCCCATCATTCAGTCCCCAGTTTGTCCAGTCCCTGTGTGGTTGTCATCTCTGGGGGTCGCAACCCTCCTCTACTGCTGGGATCTATCAGCCAGCTGCCACTGTCCTTTAAAGAGCAGACAGGTTTTACAGACGATGAGATGAGCTATCAGACCCTTCACTCCTCTTAATAACAACATCAGTGTCGGATTCCCCTCTGTGCTGCTTCAGGCTGGGGCGAAGGGGCACCCAGAGGACGCTCTTTGGTGGAAAGAAAAAAACGTTTATTGGCCTCCCTCTTCCCCGCCCGTTCAGGACGTGGGAGTGAGGTTGGGTCAGCATGAAACCGGATCTGATTGCATTCATACACCCACCCCCCAGACAGCTCTGTTAAATAGGAGTCTTCTTGTGGTCAGCGAGCCTCGGGATGGACAGCTCACGCACAGATGAGCTTATTTCTATTACACGACTGTTAGAGGAGGGGCTTTGTCCTCCCGGGTTGTCCTGTAATTGCTCTGGCCTCAGAATTCCCTCCAGTTCTGCCCTATTACAGGAGGAACTCTCCTACTTTTCTGAGTCACCTATTACTCCTGGTTCTGTTTGAGGAAGTTTGGACTCTTAGTTAGACCCGCTCTGGCAGAATACACCTGCCGCACACACGCTTTCAAGCAGCATCTGGTTCTGATAACTGACAGCAATTTTGTTCTCTTCCAACCTGCTTCTCATGGCAGAACAGATTTTGACTGCAATTGCAAACAGTGTGGTTTGAGTCGCTGGTGCTTCGTTACAAACTGTTAAATTTGATTTACATTTTTGGGCATGGTGGAGCTGGTTTTCTCACCTTAATGTCATTATCACTACATCATAGCATTTTATCATGTAATATAATGTCATGTAGCAGCCGAGTCCGGTCTCACGAGTTTTCATGAAGCCAGCACGATATACAATATAATCTAATCAAAATACGTGCTGCGATCACGCTTTAGGGCTTTTTTCGTGCTAGGACAACGCTTCACTGTCTTGGTCCAAAGGCAAGTATCCTACCCACTAGGCCACCACCACCCCTTTATTGATTTTCGATGTAGTCCTTTATTATTTTATTCAATTTATTTGTTATTGAATTGACTTGACAAGTTTATGTAAATGCTTTCAGGTTGCCAAGAATTGTTTGATGTGCTTGACTGTCAAGAAAGGACGAAACGACTGGGAAAATAACTGTAATCGTAATCTTTGACTGGATGTGATAATGTCTTGCGCTTCTGATGTCATTGTTTGGACTGTTCTGTCTGACCTCTGCACTCCACCCCCTGCAGGTACCGCGCACATCCCTGTTAATCTCTGTAAATCTCACTGGTACTCTTCTACTTGTACTTTAACCAATATTGTTCTATCCCAACCACATTATCTATTAGGTCAAGAGGAGGATAGGGTTCTCCTTTTGAGCTCTGGCTCCTCGTTCGGGTCCTTCATCTTTGCAGTTTTCTTTCAGAATCAGAATCAGAAAACATTGCTGATCCGAGAAGAAATTGCTTATGTTACCACCGCACAGACACACACAGACAGGAACAATACAAAATATAATCTATAAATAAATTCCAGTAAAAGCTCTACAGAAAATACTCAATATGAAATACACTATGTTATATATACAAATGCTGATGTATCAATACTATAGCCGAACTTACAGTGAATTACTATCAAAACTAATAGTGGTTAGGAGTCTGCTGTAATAGAGATCTGTAATGGATCAGTAATATTGATATGAGTAGTGATGTTTCACATAATAAGACTATTGCACATAACAATATTAAGATACTGCACATTATGAAATGATTCAATCATCTGCCTCCCTATATTAACCCTCAATACTCAGAGTGTATCAGTAAACTCTGATTTCAGTAAATATAAACGGTGTAAAACAGTCTAGAACTGGTGTTTGTTTTCCTACACACTTGCTGTTTGCTCTTCATTTTCTCAGCATGCAGCCGCTCAGCCACTCTCCGGAGCCCCTCCCTCTGTGGGTTTTTCCCACCCACTTGTGGGTGGAGACTATCCTGAAAGTTCCCCCAGGTTCAAAGATTTGTTTATTCGTTTATTTCAAAGATTTTTTATTTGTTTCTAAGACCTAAAATGAAAAGAAATTTGTTCATTTTTGGACTAAGCGTTCTAAGGCTTAAGGGCCTAGACTCACATTTCAGGGAAGATGTTTTAGGACAATGGCTGTATAAATAAAACTGAATTGAACTGAACTGCTCATGTCTCCTCACATCCCACTGGGGAATCAATGGCCAAACTAAATAAACCCCCCTGTACTGGAGTCTGGAGTGCTAAACCAGTCCACTGCCCGTCCACATTCTGTTACACACATTTAACAGATCAGGATGAGAAAGATGATATGAGTTAGTATCATTGATTTTGCAAGAACAGAGCCTCTTGCACAAAAGTTGAATTATCCTTTGTGTTTTGTGGTTTTGGACTGAAATACAGGAATGTACTGATTTTCTCCCCTCTATCAACGCATAACTTTTCATCCCAGCTCAGGCGCACTTGTTAAACAGCGTCCAGCATTCCAATGCAACTAAAAAATGAGGTGAAAACCGCTTTTTGGGCCTTAGCGCTGTTGGCTTATCTTGTTAAGTTTAAAAGAGACAGGTTTGTATAATCTTTCCTGTCTCTGTCATTCAGGGTGACCTCAACAAATTGAATCCTGTTGATTTTTGGGCTGGGGGCCATAACGACAGTCAGCTGGGCTGAAAACCACACCCACAAAATCATTTTTAGCGCTGATCCTCAAGTGTTTCCACTTCAGTGCTATCCACTTTAATTGAAGAAACAGAAAGAGAAAAATAGAGATATGGGGTGAGGAAAAGACACCGATATGAGAAACTGAGAAGGCTCCTTAGACAAAAGTGGATTCAAAGAAAACACCAAAGCTCAAAGCATGCTGTAAATGTTTCAGAAGTGAAGATGATGGAGGGTGAATTTATTTTCTGCTATTCTTGGGACAGCGTTCACCTGTCCCTCTACACTGGACCTGCAGCAACATTCCGCGAATGAGCGCCTACAGTACAAATGCTGGGTCCTGGCAACAGTAATGCACAAAAAGGGGAGCAGACATACTTCATAACTCCTTCACGGCCTGTCTCGTAAGATGTGAATTTTGGAAGATTTACGGGCAGAGAGGCGTTCTTACAAGACTCGTGAAATGGCACTTTACCTCCCGCCTCGCATTAATAACCAGGCTGTAAAACCCACTGAGCTGGAGGGGAGATGGGACAGAAAAAAGTAAACGGTAATCAATCAGGCATCTATAAACTCTGGGCACGATGCCTTTCGATCGTAACTGCCACGCCGCTTCCTGCGGCTGAGCAGTGCCAGAAGCAGCCCGAGTGATGGATAACGGACTTTCATGCATATTTTTTAAAACCTTAATTTATGCGAGGGAGAGCCAGGGGAGCAGCTCCTGCTCTTTGCATGGTGGTTTGGTTTGAAACATTTCTTTCAAGGGCACCACTGCAGTGGTCTGTGTAGCCGGAGGACACCTGAGTCTCAAAAGGGGTTAGAAAAACTGGAAATCCCAGAAAACAACTTAGAATTTTGACCCAATACCCAGTCAGTCAGAGAGATTCAGATCAGCTTGACATCCCAGGAAAATACTTTATGCTGTAAGTTATGCTTTATGTTGAAACTATGGTCAGTGCAATCAGTGCAGATTTATAGTAAATATATGTTGTGTGAATAAACAGAACTTTAAATATAATGGAAGTTTGAGAACCTTCTTCTACTTTTTCGATAGAAGAGTAAAAAAAAACTAACACAGATGCTAACAAGCTATCCTGATAACTAGCATTTAACTCCTAATTCTTGACATAAGCAACTTAGAACACTTAATAAAACACTAAGCTCTCAGAAACGTATAACTGCAGAAAACACACGGTCAAAATGCAGAAATACAACATTTTGATCAAATCTGATTTTAGTTTCGCAATATTTGGGTACCTTCTACACAGCGGCTTTCGAATAGTACCAGGTCAACCTATATGTTTATATCTTTGTATAAAGAAAGGAATAAACCTATCTTGAACTATTTTTGTTCTAGACAGTTTTGAAGCTTCACGTTAGAGCTTGAGCAATCAATTTATTTATTTTATTTTATTTAGGTTTTTTTTTTTAATGTGCCCTGCCCTTTTATATTCTATCTAGAATGATTCTAGTTGTTCTTTACTGTAATGTAATTTGTCAGGATTTGAATGAATAATTTGCACAGGATAATGTATATTTGTAACTTCTCACTGATATGAAAAACCATAGCCTGGATGTTCACATCAGTGTTATGCAACAGGCCCTTCACCAAAAGACAGTTACTGTCTCTATTAGCATGGTTTCCTATTATGTTCAAACAGGACTACATTTACTGAGTGGCCTTGGGGTTCAGGCAATAAGGGAAATTGAATTAACAACTCCATTTATTCCAAAATCATTACTGTCAGGCTAAAATCTACTCTAGCTCAAATAGGTCATGTATTTTTACAATTCTAGCTTTTGTAGCCTTCAGTGTGTTCCAGCTAAAGAGGGCATGAATGAAAATCACATTGTATTTAGTACTGATATGTAAACAATTTGTTTTTGCACCCACTGCTTCCTCAAGAAGAAGAGTTACCAGTTCCCATTTCCCTCCAAAACACAGATTCCCAGTGCTGAGGCTTGGAATGCAGGCACAGCTGATGGAGACAACACGCACACACACACACACACACACACACACACACAGAAGACTGTGTGTGAAATGCAACACCAGACACTCATCGCTGCATCAAATTAAACTAATCCACCCCTCCGCCTCCTAATTATGTGCAACAAAATAAAACAAACAAAAGGCCAAGAGCGGATCCGCCTGTTTTTCTGCATGGACTGGCATCCTGTGCGCAGCGCCTTGGGAAGTTCAGCAATCCCGCAGTCCCAAATCTCAAATCAGAGAGTCGGGCAGAGGAGGGGGTGGGAGGAAACCAGGGCAAATATACAGTAAATATGTCTTGTGTGAATAAATGTCATTTTAAATAGAATGAAAACTTGAGGATCTTCATTCTTTTTCAATGCAAGTGTGAGAAAAGTGATAGCAACACAGATGCTAACAGCCTGATAACCAGCATTTTACGCCTCACCTGTGAGTTTAAAAAGCTCAAAATAATGAAGAAATACACCAGTTCAGAATCTTGTTTCAAAACGGCAGAAAACATACAATCAAAATCTTGTCTTGACAACACAACTGAAATGCTTTTTTAAAATTAGTATTTTTTTGGGGGGGAGGGATGTTTATTTTATTTTGTTTTGCATGTTGCATCTTTCATTCACTTTTTACGCAACACGTGTCTCGTATGGGCAGATTACGTTCCCCTCCGCCTTTCACATCGAGCAGGAGAAACAGGTGGCAACGTGGCCTGTCACTGGAAGAGGCTTCCAGCCTGTGGCCATCCACAAAAACCCGCTGGCCCCAGCGGCCGGGGGCTGGAGGACAGCCAAAGGAGAACATGTGTTGCTGTTAGAGAGGGAACCAGAGCCTCTCGCTGCTCCGACTGAAGTTTACACAAGGGGCGAAGCGAAAGCTGCAGCAGGAGACTGGCACTCAAAGACTTCACTCATTTGGGAGGCCATGTTAGGCATGTATGAGGAGCATCTCATGGGGTCCATTAGAAATTCAATAACAGCTTTGTGAAATTGCAATTAATTTGTCTCCATCGGGTCCCTCACAGCTGGTTCCTACATGGCTTCTCTTAAGAGGGGCTCAGAATGCTGAGAGTACTTTTCATGGCATGTTATCAATATGCACTTGCTAGAATAGGCAGAACTGAAAGAATAAAGCCAAACTTAAATGACATCTTTTTGGGCAAAGCAATGCAGGAGTTTGAGTTAGTATGGTGTGGTGTGCACTGGCTGCTTAAGAGAGCTTCTAACAGCATCATTTTATATACATAAAATGACTGGGAAATTAATGTAATGTAAGTTAAGATAAGATAAACCTAAATACATATACATATACATATATAGTGTTCATACACATATATATCCACTATGTACATATACACATACTGATAACATACTTATACTTACATAGATTTATATACACAAATATATTTACATACAAATACAAATGTCTATATTTACAATATTGTATTATTTGTATAGTGTGCTTTTTATATCATACAGTTGGACAGCTATTATTCTATTGTTTTTGCTGCTCTTACCTTCAACTTTCTAACTTTGTACTGTCCACTTTCTGTTGTAGCAATGCAAATTTCCCACTTGTGGGACTAATGAAGGTTAATTTTGTCTTATCTTACAAGTGGGAAATTTGCATTGTCACAGCAGAAAGTGGACAGTACAGAGGTAAGAGCAGCAAAACAATAGAATAAAAACTGTACCACACAACAGTACAATATAAAAGGTACACTATACAAATACTCTAAAAATGTTAATGTCTATATCTATGTGTGGATATATACACACAGGTACACAACGGAGTGACAGGCATTTACAAAAACAGTAATAATACATAATAATGTAATACAGCTTTTGAATAAAGATTACTCTGTTTGGGACTCATTTTAATCTGCGTTTTTGGGAAATTCTGGCAATCCAGAACAATCTCTCAGATGCACACACGATGTGTTTGAGGAACTCTATATCTGCTGTTCACTTGAAGAAAACAAAAATGCAAGATGCTACACAGCTAGTTGCGTAAAAGGAGTTTTTTGAGGAAAAAAAACATGCCCACACCGCCACTGATATCTGGATTTTATGGGTTTGTTCGCTGTCTGAGGGTCGGAAGGGGTTAAAAGAGTTAGATCCTGTACTGTCTGGGATGGCAGGGCTTCTCATTAGCCTGTGTTTAGGAGGTATTTCCTCCCACTAGCATAATTAGCTTAATATGTCTGTGGCAATTTGGTCTCTGGTCTGGCGTGCTGGGTGGATCAGTTGTGCCGGAGAATGCAATGGCACGCTGTCAGATCTGAATCTCATATGATGTTACAGCAGTGGCCCACACAACAACCACGACGGCATTTTGTCAATACAACCACATCATTAGTTATTTGCTCTGGCAATTGCATTCGGGTTGTTTTCCAAGCAGCCACAAAGACATCCACTGAAGATAAACAACTGTTAAAGACATTTCAATTGAAGAGTTTAACTCTTAGAACTCTCAGGAGCCGTTTCCAAGCCTAGTCCTGCACTAAACAGTATCATGGATATGGAGATTATCCAGTGTATTTACCCTCTGAACTCAGAATGTATCAGTAAACTCTGATTTCAGTAAATATAACCAGTGTAAAACAGTCTAGAACCGGTGTTTGTTCTCCTACACATTCTCCGTTTACTGCTCTTTCTCTCGGCGCGCCGCCACTCGGCCGCTCTCTGGAGCCCCTCCCTCTGTGGGTTTTTCCCACCCACTTGTGGGCGGAGACTATCCTGAAGGTTCTCACGGGTTCAAAGATCTTGTTTGTTTCTCAGAACTAAAATGAAAGAAATTTGTTTGTTTTTGCTCTTTATGTTCATTTGCATGTGACATCATTTTTTAAAACCCCAGTAGCAGTTGTTATTATTACAAGTTTTTAAATCTACGTGACCCAGGAACACCAAACACAGCTCAGCATGACGTCTGACGCCTCGAGCATCGACACAAATCGGGGGAACTTCCATATAAGGAGCTGTTTTGCTGTATGATTACACTTTACCATTTGTTGTGCTTCCACTCGTGTTCTAAGGGTTTGGTTTCTGCAAACACTCCCTTTCACATTGTGCTCGGAAGTTTGTCTGGTCATCACTATACCTACTAACAGTAGCCAGATCATAGGTCACAAAAGGTCAAGACCCTGAGGTCAAGACCTCATTAGCCACTTAAGGTCTGCCATGAATAATTAGGCCTCTTTGACAGGCCAATCAGAGCAGGCTGATGTGGACTGGGTGCAGGGGCATGTGGATCCATGCAGAAAGGAATGATGTGGACATGGAAGGCAGCACACCGTCAGGACATCAATGCACCCAGCAGGACATGAGACAGATGGCTCTAACATCTACCCACACCCTGCACTCCATACAGCGCTCTAGCTGTTTATTTCGGGCTGACAGGAGCGTGAAAGGCTGTTTTTCATCTCATAGTCCCATAGACAGAGCTGGAATTAGCCTGTGCGCTCAGATCAGGCCCTGGAAGCAAGTTCTCTCTGTGCTGGAGAAGAGGTCATGATTTGCTCACCCTGTCAGCAGGTCTGAATGACTGTGTTGGGCATGGCACAGGGCCGAAGTCCAAGGAGCTGCTCAGTTATGTAAGGATTGGTAAGAGAACCTAGATGTCCCTTTGTCCCCTGGCTGTCATTCTCTGGTATGTCCCCTGACTGTCAGAGCTCATGCTGAGATCATCAATCTAGCCTTCAGCCTCTCAGATAGGCTGCATTAAGGTCTTCTTTTTTAGACACGCTCGGCTTCCTCAAAGGTCCGCAGAATACCAAGGAGAGAAAAAAATAGATGACAGAAAAAAGACGGGCCATCAGCAGAACACATTTGTGTCAAACACTGTCCAACTTGTTGCCATAATCTCACATCTGGGACACCAAGTGACATTTGTCACAGTCCGCTTCTCACGAGAGCACACAAACAACATGGTGGAGTTTTTATGCAGCACCTGCAGCATCTATCATCACATCATCGCACACATTCCTCGATGCCTTGGTCAGGAGAATCAGGCACCATACTTCTGCATGGCATGGAGTATCGCTAAGTCGTCACTGTCCTTTACAGCTCTTCTGGAGGTCCTTTGCTGAATTAGCTATATATAATCATATGTTACTATCATATTAAACGGTTAGATTTCTTAATTAACATTCTAAATTACACACTTTTGTTGCTGGCTTAGGTCATTTTACTTAGTGAAATCTTATTCTACTGACAGATACCTACCTTTACATTTAAATACACACACACACACATATATATATATATATATATATATATATATATAGACACAAAGCAGAAAA
>JBBPCX010000114.1:46422403-46438339 GCA_037974365.1 Hydrocynus forskahlii | reverse complement strand
GCTGTGCTGTGCTGTGCTGTGCTGTGCTGTATTGTGCTGTAGTGTGCTGTGCTGTGGTGTGCTGTGCTGTGCTGTAGTGTGCTGTAGTGTGCTGTGCTGTGGTGTGCTGTGCTGTGCTGTAGTGTGCTGTAGTGTGATGTGCTGTGCTGTGCTGTGGTGTGCTGTGCTGTGCTGTGGTGTGCTGTGCTGTGCTGTAGTGTGCTGTAGTGTGATGTGCTGTGCTGTGCTGTGCTGTGCTGTGCTGTGCTGTGGTGTACTGTGGTGTGCTGTGGTGTGCTGTGGTGAGGTGTGCTGTGCTGTGCTGTGCTGTGCTGTGGTGCGCTGTGGTGCGCTGCGCTGTGGTGCACTGTGCTCTGCTGTGCTGTGCTGTGCTGTGCTTTGCTGTAGTGTGCTGTAGTGTGCTGTGCTGTGGTGTGCTGTGCTGCGCTGTGCTGTGGTGTGCTGCACTGTGCTCTGCTGTGCTGTGCTGTGCTGTGCTGTGCTGTGTTGTGCTGTGCTGTAGTGTGCTGTGCTGTGGTATGCTGTGCTGTGGTGTGCTGTGCTGTGCTGTGCTGCGCTGTGCTGTGCTGTGGTGTGCTGTGGTGCACTGTGCTCTGCTGTGCTGTGCTGTGCTGTGCTGTGCTGTGCTGTGCTGTGCTGTGCTCACGGGTGACTCTAAGGGACCACTTTACTTTATATATGTCCCCATGTCTGTGTGGGTTTCTGTTAGGATGCTACAGTTTCCCCCTCCAGTCAAAAGACCTTATCCTTAGGCAAATTAGAGATGCTATATTACACCTAGACATGAGTGTGTGTAAATATGATTGTCTGTGTGTCTGCCCTGTGATGCACTGTAGACCTGTCCAGGGTGTTTCTTTCACCACTGGCATAGTCTCCAGCACCCCCCACGACCCTGGTTAAGTACAAGACATTCAGATAATAGATAGATGGTGGAAAATTACAGACAGTCAAGCACTGACTAAAAAACCCAGAGTCTAACTATCCAGTACAGAGAATAAGAGTTGCTAGCTAGGTAACTAGTTTACGTCCCTCAACAGCCTAGTCCTGTAAAGTAAAGTGACCATTCTGTCATAGGTGAACACACCACAGCATACAGTGTGAACAGTGAAATTCTTCCTCTACATTTAACCCATTCACCAAGTGAAGCAGCAGGCAGCCAGGAACACAGTGCCCGGGGAGCCTTGGGATTCAAACCTGATCCCAAGGTGAACACCCTAACAACTAGGCCACCAGCTGCCCCATGCGTATGAGAGCATGTGAGGACTGCGAAGCTGTAGGATGTCTCATTTCGGTGCCCATGCATGTGCTTTATCCATCCTTACCCTTTGCCAGACATTGCAATAATGTGGACTCAACAGCAGCCTTTTACCCAAAGAGCTGCAGCTAAGGACCAATCAAACTGGATCGTTTGTTTATAGTTGTCTGACCAACATGTCAGGGACAATATTCAGATGTGAGTTAAAATGCATGTGTTTATAAATGCAGCTTGACATTAAGCTGCTTTATGCTTGTAAACTGATCTAAGCCTCTGTAGCTCTACCCACTGTAGACTTGTCCATGTGATAAATGGGGTGAACTGTTCCTGAACCTGTGACGCAATGTTTCCTCTCTGTATGAAGTGTAAGAGAATCACTTCATTAAGATTCCTCTCCGGCCCCGAAGCCTCTCCTCCTGCCGTTTGTTAGGTCTAGCTCCGCTGCCACGACCCTGGTCTCTGTTTTCATGTCTGGACTCTGTTTGTTGTCATTTCACACTTGCTTTCTGAGGCTCCAGAGACACTGTATTCCTCTTACTGCCATTAGTTATCATGAGTCGATAAAAGCCTGCAGGGAATCTGCTCTAATAAGCTCGATTAGTTCTCTGAGCTTGTCAACAGGCCTTTTTTAAAGAATTATTTATAGTGTTTTCAGCAAACTAGCTTATACGACTCACTTTTTCATGTTTTTACATTTAATAGTCCTCAGATGGGAAGAGATAGTTTGGCTTGAAGAGTTAGTAATTCCGAAGAAACACATGGACATCTTTCTTGAAGAACCATTTTGTCAGCGCTGTGTAGTAATTTCTCTCCGCCTTCATGTGCCTTTTGTCGCCTAGCTCAGCCGTCCACTTCTTGCCCTTGGATTATTTTGCAAAACGGAGGAGAAGCAACTGTGCGTAACTGTACATTTAACTGTTACTGTCCTCATGTGTCCTTTGACATATGATCTGTGATTGAAATTGTTATCAACACTCAAGCAGCTGCAATGGTAAGTGCTTAGTAACAGCTGCTCATTTTTTTCAGCTTGGATGTAAACAATTTATAACATATCCATTCAGACAGTGAATGATCAGCCTTCTTTTAAATGGCTGTTGGGCCCTCTGTACTCTTGCCATTAACTTCTAATCACTGTGATCTGATCATGATGCTGCTAAGACACAGCATGTTTCCTCTTGCCCTTTTCAAATGTAACTTCTCAAGTCACATATTGATTGATTTCTTGAACAATACTGATGTTTTAAACTCATTTAAAGCCATTTTACATTTTACAGAGAAAGAAGACACAGCAAGGCATATACTCAGGGTATATGCTCAGCAGCCACAACTGAAGGATTGTATCCTGTCCTCCAGTGGCTGTAAAAGGCTGTTCCACTTTTACATTTGCGTACATATGTTGAAAGTTGTGGGCGAAGCTCACATGATGTAAGACAGTACATGTAGCCAAGTGGGCCTTGGTGTGTTTACATTCACATACAGATCTGATCACAGTGAGCCTTGCATTTGCATGCCTTTTCCATGATCGGATCATGATTTCATTTAGTTGCATGACAAGCTGGGTGTAAACACACCCAAGGTGCATCCCAATTGGATTATAATCAAATCACTCAAACTACACTGGGAGATGGTCAGAGCTGGATATGGATGACCACATTAAAAGCAAGCATTTATGTAAGCTGTAAAATGCAGAGAGGACAAACAACAGAGCACAATATGCAGTTTTTGCATTGCAGGAGTTTCTACGGATATATGGCTGGGAATGTGCTAGTAGTGACAGATGAGAAACCATGTTTACTGTAGATTAGCAGAAATGGAATTGACGTATATATCATTGGCCCTCTTTACACTTGTCATTAATATTTGATTATGATTGGATTGTGATGATTAGATCATCATCAAGCCCAGTCACAACATTTAGTTTATACATCCAGATGCTGGTCAGTTTTTGGAGGGTATATAAAAACATTGTACAGAACTCCGGCAGCAGATTACAGAGGTAGAAAAGCTGGTAAGCTGTGAATATTTTGCTTAGCTGACACAACTGAAGCACAGTAAAAATGACATGGGTTAAATCCAGCCAGGAGTGGCGAACGAGCTGTGTCTCCACTGGCAAAAAATAGCTTTAATTTAGGTCTATACACACAAAAGGGGCAGCTGGTGTTTTAGTGGTTAGGCTATTGCTAGTGCCACCTCAGAGGTTCCCTTGAGTAAGGTACCGTCCCCACACACGGCTCCCTGGGCGCTGTGTTCCTGGCTGCCCGCCGCTTCACTTGGTGAATGGGCATGCTGTGGTGTGTTCACATATGAGAAAATGGTCACTTTACACTTAAAAGGCTAAAAATATGTTATTTCATAAGAAATTCGGAATGATACTGAAAGTTGTGGGTGGAGGGTATGTGATGTATCATGATGCATTGCTTTTATAAACAAAGACCAGACTACCTTGGGAACAGGACAGCTAGTTATGAACACACTTCAGTCACGAATGTGGTTACACTTGTCTTTTAAGTGCCTTTGTGGACAACATGCAGATTTGGGATGCATTTTAGTGCCAAGTGCAAACAGAGTCTAAAATGCAGCTGGTGTCTGGGTGGTTAGGGAGTTGACCCTGTGATCAGAGGGTTGTAGGTTCAAATCCCAGGACTACCAGTGACACTGGTGAGATACCTATGGGCAAGGTACTGTCCCCACACACTGCTCCCCCGGTGAATGGGTTAAATGCAGAGAACAGTTTCACACAGTTCACATTGTGTGCTGTGCTGTGTTCTCATGTGACAAATGGACACCTAAAACTTACACTTTACACTTAAACATCACTACAGAGGTTCCTCTGCAGATCCTAGAGTACCCCTGTCCTAAATACTATAACGTGCAGAGTAGGTGTATGCCAAGACCAAAGCTGGGAGCCACCCCTCTGCAGACGAGGGTGTAAGAAATGCAAGCTATGTTGACCATGGAAAGGTTGGTGGATGTTGGCAGCCCTGCAGTTCCTTCCCAAAGGCTGTTCAAATAAATGGGGATCTCTCGGACTATAGAAGAGGAAGCAAGCTTGGCAAATTATTTCAATGCTCGCCAACTATAAACAGAGCGAGAGAGCACCACTATGCATGCTAACCACCAGACCACAGTATGCTATTGCCTCAGGGGGAGGTGAGGGTGTTAAAGAGGTATGCAATGGTATTTGACTTTCTCTGACCAAGAACAATAATCACAGTGGGAAGAAAACTTTGTAATTCAAGAGATTCGTACTGAAGCGGTATCGTGTTGGATGCATACTTTGTTGTGTGTGTAGATTAGTGTCTGGGTACACAGCCAGCACTCGTGGAAAGGTTGTGTTGAAGCGGAATAGGAAGAGAACTCAGACATATTGTAACTGAAGTGAATTTACTTAAGGGCCATAGTTTGTTGTATGATAAAGGAAGCATTACAAAGAAAGATAAGCTGATGGTGGACTATACTGCCTTCATTTCGAACATATCGGCACCCCAGATCTTTGGCACTTTGCTCCCCGAGACTGGCAATGCCTGCTGCTCACATATGGGAAAGTTTTGCCTTTTCAGGACAGTTGGGATTCATTTTGCAGAGCTAAGCATGCGTTCAGCACTTTTGCTGGAAAAGATGGACATTTATTGGCCATTGACTGAGTATCCTATCATCCAAGGAAGGCTGATTGAGAGTTTCCACTTAATGTCTGTACTTCATCGTGTGAGCAGGGATTCATACAAGCAGACCGATGAGATGGGAGACACTACACAGCTCTGTCTGACCTGTAAAAGAGTCATATCGACCGAGAGTCTGGACCCATATTGCCATTATGGAGAAGGATATTTTATAACGACATGGGTGAACAGAAGTCATGCTAGTAAAAGAGATGATGCAAGATAAAGCAACACTGTGTTCATGTTTTCCATCCTAATAGAGACCTGCAAGAGGAACCCCATTCACACTGATTGTCTATGGTTTACTTCCATTTGGATTCCATTTTCCAACCGTAGTCATGTTTATAAAACTGTGGTCCTCCAAAAGGCCCAAACATAACATGCTCAGGTTGGTCTCACTTCCATTAAACTGTACACAGGAAGAACCTTCCATGTTCTTGGTTGGTTAAAAGATTTACAGAAGTTGGAAAAATGAGTGCAATTCTTACTTTAGCCTCTTAATTGAGCTGTATGTTGGCAGCCAGGTTGCACATAAGGAAAGAGGTGGGTGCCTTCACTCTTTTTTCCCCTTGCTGACCACAGACGTCCAAAAGAGGCAATAAATTCTGAAGCAAACACCCATGTGCTGCACCGGGCAGGGCCTCCACTATCTTTCTGTCTTTGTGTTCTTTAGAAGGTCTTAAATTTGATCACACTGGATCACTTTCATTAGCCTGTTTGATCTGATGGAAAAACAAAGCCCGAGAGGTTGGTTTTGGCCTGGACAGCCATCGAAACGGCCACAGGCTCGGTATGAGAAGACCTTTCTGCTGCGTGGAGTCTGTTGAACAATGGGAACTGTTTCTTTAATCACCAGCCTCAAACTGATTACATCTTGATTAGATTTGGAGGATTGTGCGCTTCTAAGAAACAATTGTACAGAATCTGCAGAGTGAGCGATATCAAAAAATGCATATTCCTTCGCTTTTGGACTCTCAGTTAAATATAAATATACTTCGACAGTCAACTTCAATGTTCAGGCAAACAGGCAAAGTAATGCTGCATTTTTAGTTGAGAACTAGATTTTTACTTACTTGCTTACTGGCTAACTGGCTTACTTGCTTAGCATTAAGGCTTTTTTACGCATTTGTGAGTGGTAAACAGATCAACAGGTCAAATGTATAGCTGAAGAGAAAGTTCCACGTGCTTTTGTCCCACATATAATTTCACAGAATCAAAAAAAAAATAATCATTAGACATGAGATTTAGAGGCGGTGAACTGCTAAAAGGCTTTGGCTCC
The DNA here is from genome assembly GCA_037974365.1 of Hydrocynus forskahlii. Taxonomy (NCBI): domain Eukaryota; kingdom Metazoa; phylum Chordata; class Actinopteri; order Characiformes; family Alestidae; genus Hydrocynus; species Hydrocynus forskahlii. The sequence goes on along the minus strand of JBBPCX010000114.1, from coordinate 46,432,146 downwards.
AGATCTGAGGCCCCTCGCTGGGATATGTTTTTATAGCACACCTATAAATTTCAGCCTTCAGTAACTTGAGCTGAGAAGACAGTCTTCTATTTGCGTCATCCTATAACCATCAGTGGCTGGACAATTTGCAGTTTCCCTAGAACAAATAAAAGTGGATAAGCATGTCCACATTCAGGCTAATGTTGTCCCTTGAATTGTAAAACAATGGGATGGGGTAAAATCAGAAAATATGACTCGATACATCCAAGGTAAGTTTATTTGTGCAGCACACTGTCCCACACAGAGGTCATTCAGTGTGCCTTACAGAGATAAGCATATACGCAAAAATTTGACCATAAAATCAATATAGAATAAGTAGGCTTGATATCAGGTAAATGTTTAAAACAAAAATAAATAAAGCAACACAAAAGAATTCATATAAACATGCAGATTTTTGTATAAATCTTACAGATTAACTGAAAGCAACAACAAGAAGTTCCTTTTAAAATTGGCAACTGTTGATTGGCAATCTGATCTCCATGGGGAGCTGGTTTCAGCAGTGAGTGGCATATTGACTAAATGCCATTTCACCCTGTTTAGATTCTAATTTAGGCACCACTAGTTGACCAGATTCAGCCAGTCCAAGAGATCTTCCAGGCTGACACTCATCAAACATCCTAGACATACATTTAGGGCCCAAACTGTTGAGTAACTTACAAATAATTAGCAATATTTTGAACTAAATTCTGTATCTGATTGTAAGCTGGTGTAACACAGATAAGCAGCAGGGCTATGTCTCAAATCACTCTCTGCTCTCACATAGAGCACGATATAGGAATTAAAATACCAGATAGTGTACAGTATGTTTAACAAAGACCCATTGGCGATTCAGCAGTATGCAGAATTTCATAATGGACAAACTGTAGAAACTGGAATTTTATAACTTTCATTGTGTACTACAGAGGAAGTAGTGGGTTTTGGATTGAAAGTGATTGACAACTTAGTTGCTCAAGAGAGGGAAAAATCTGACTAGTACTGGTATCAGCAGATACTCCAGGTTGCAGGATCAGTATTGGGAATGACCAAAAAAATGGTATTGTGCCACTCCTAGTCTAAAACTCTTCAGTCGTGATCTGCTGCAATATAAAAATGTAGACATAAGAAGCCAGGATTTTCCAGCATTCACACAACCAATCAGACACACCTTACTCAATATTTAAACCATGCTGAACCACAGAACTAAGAACTACAACCAGTCCACTTTGAATATGGCCTTCAAGAATAGCGGTTAGGTGGTTTTAAATGAAAGCAGCATGAGTAAAAGGAAGAAAACTTTTGCGTAACCATCCAAAAATGTGCCGCAAAATTGGATTTTCTTAATTGAGTTTGCTGCATTCTGTCGAGGGACAGATGCAGATTAGAAACCAAAGTAATCATTATAGTATCCCTGACAGTGTATATTCATGACATCACCACACTCAGGGCCCGAGTCCAGCTTTTGACTATTATAATGGAAACATGCTTTCTGTTCCCAAAAGATAAAGTTTCAGAAATCTTGTAGAAAAGCTTGGCACCAAAGGAAACTCAATGTTTCTCACTTACCGAAACCCCTATGATGTAAACGTTCTCATTTCTGGTCAGTTTGATTCTCTGAAAGTCACATTCTCTTTGACTAGGCCGTAATCAGACATATACATGACACACTATCATCACAGCCTCTCAGACTACCCTGCCTAACACATCACTGAGTTTTCTAATTTTCCCCATCTTCTTTCCATCAACGCCTGTGAACACATATAAGGAAAGTAAAGTGGCTCTGTGTTCATAGAGTCGCTTTCAGCTTCTCTTTCCACATCAGTAATGTCAGCACTTGAAGAATGATGCCTGACATTTTTAACTTATCATGACCGGGTTACTCTCCCCCTGCAAATATTCTCTCTTTCCCCTCATAGTTGTACAACTAATAGTCATGCTTGGATGATGGTACCTTTACAGAAAAATGACTTAAATAAACCGTGCAAAAAAGGTTTCATAGCTGGTTTTCTTTGTTTAGTAACCAAGTTGCCTCAGGCCAAACAAATCATCCAACCTATTTACCTAGCATTTGGAGTTTAATGACTTTACATTTTAAAGGTAATCTGTTTAATACTGAAAAGAAATTAAACTCTATGCATTTTTTTTTTTTCAAAAACTGTGCACGTCTCATACCATCGGCTATATGCAGCTTTCTACATGAGGTACTGCTGCACATCCAGTAACCACAGCTCACCACTAGTGCTGCTAGGCCACCAAAGGATTATGACTGCAATAAAGATGTGATCCTGTTGTCAACTATTATTCTTTCATTATTAGAAAACAGTAAAGCTTATTGTTGATCATTTTGCAAAAAACAGCACACTGAAGCTGACATGGAAATGTGCCGAACCACAGTTCTGTTTAACTTTTTCTGTGTAAAAACATCATCCAACCATTACCTGGACCACTTATCCTTAACTAGGGTTATAGGGGGTCCCAGCAGTCATAGAAAAAGACCCTGGACAGGTCGCCAGTGCATCACATGGCAGACACACACATTCATATCTAGATACAATTTTAGCAACTCCAATTTACCTGATATGCATGTCTTTGGACTTTGGGAGGAAACTGGACAGCCCAGAAACCCACAAGGAGAGCTTGCAGACTCCACACATAAAGGACCCTTGGCCACACAAGCCAAGATTTGAACCCTGGACTTTCTTGCAGTGATGTAACCGCGCTAAGTAAAACTGAACCATTTGAACACACCACAGCACAGAACACAGTGTGAAATATGGTCTCTGCATTTGACCCTTTTCGAGGTGAAGGAATGGCCAGCCGGGGAGCGGTGTGTGGGCACGGTACCTTCTTCAAGTACTTCAGTGGTGCCACGGGCAGTCCTGGGATTTAAACTATTGACCCTCTGATCACAGGAGAATCTCCCTAACCACCAGGCCACCAGCTACCCTACCTGGCATCCATCAGGTGAAAAAGAAATGATTCCCTCAAAAAGGGTGAAATCAGTAATGAGTCCCCCAAAAAGGGACCAAGTGCTTAGGATGAGCTTGAAAATGGCCTCTGAGTGCCATGCCATAATGCTCTGCAAAATAAAAAGTGTCTTTAGTTGACTGTGAAGGGCACTATGCAGTCTATTAGAGGATCTGTAGCTCACTCAGTTCTGCAAAGCTGTTGTTCTTATTGCAAAAAAGATAAGTGAAATGTCTGGGAAAGTGTATTAGACTATTAGAAGTATTCATTCACAGTGATTTTCCCCAGCTTATCCATGACTATTTAGAATGTAGGTAGTTGCTTTGTTCCCTGCCTTGTCTCCAAACAGTGATGTCTTCATATAACCTTCTGTTTTCAAATGTCTAACTGCTGAGGGATCAATTACTTTCCAATCTTTTCGCAATTTGTGGCTGAACCGATGCCATAAATGCTGCTCTTTATGTGAGGGAATGGTGACCAATAACATGGGTTTTCCCTCACTCTCTCTCTCTGTTCCCCTCTCCCTCTTTTAATTAATTTCTGTGCAGCTGTTAACAGATGTTGCGAGAAAAGGTCCTGAAATCTGTTTCATTAAAAGTGTTATGGGTGACCAGGGAGAGCCCCATAAAGCAGAAACGTGCGAGAAAGCTCATGGCCAGCAGGACGCAGCCAAGAAAGCATTTATGTGAAGCAACGAGAGCAGAGGAAAGGTCCTAAGTGGTTTGCGGAGCTTGGGAAGGTTCTGCTCACTCCGTCACTCTTACCAAGATAAATAGCACTAAAATAGATACGAATCTGTGAACAAGCGTTTAAAATCATCGAGACGCAGAACTGAGGGTCCAGAAATGCAGTCTGAGTGTTGTGTTAATCTAACCACTGACTGTTAGACAGGAGAGAGGCAGGCCGTGTATCATTTCAACACTAAATCATCCCCAAAATCTTATATAAGGCAACATAAAAGTGGCAGCAGTTTGGGGATTTGAGGCCTGAATTTGAAAAGTGACAAATTAATCACGGAAATTAAAGCCAGAAACACTAAATTAATCTCAATTAAAATTCTTCACAGGTATGAAATCAAAGCTCATATCTGACTCATACCTGTGGCTTGGCAAGCTGAAGTCCAAACCCGAACACGCCCAACTAGTACTAAACCGGAACTGTATTTGGAACTTGAACCCACCCACTCACACACACTAACAATAATGGATGATCATCACAGTTTTACTTAGTTATCAAAACTTTGAATGACCTGATGTCCCTGTTTTTCAGAATCAGAAAAACTGTATTGATACCAGAGAAATTGTTTCTTACAACTGCACAGACAAGCAGAGACTCAAAGACGAGAACGATATAAAATAAAGTCTAAATAAATCCAGCAAAAACTCTTCAGCAAGAACTAAAAATATAATACACTATACTATACACACAAATGCTGGATATAAAAATTAAAGGTAAGTACCTTACAGTTAAGTGAATTACTAGTAACACAAATGGTGGTTAGGAATCCGTTATTGCTATAATAGAGTTCAGTAGTAGAACAGTAATATTGACATACATGTAAGTAATGATATTCACATGGTAAGACTATTGCACATTATAATAATAAGAAATAGCACATTACAAAATGATTTAGCACCCAGTAAGCAAACTTCACGTGATATTGCACAAGGTAAGACCATTGCACATAGTGATACTGTTTCATTGCTCAAAATTGATAACTGGTACTCATCTATTATACACGCACATCGGTGTATTGCGGTGGAACTGCTGATAGTACACGATACGACCCTTTTCTGGCATTAGTATGTAGGATTGGTTTCTTTTCATATTTTGAACCTTTACATGCATATTTTAATATAGTGTCTGAATATATTATCCTCATATGGTTGTGAGTACACCCTTTTTTTGTTCAGTACAAAGTCAAGACCCTATCTGTGTAAATTAAAAGTGAATTCAGTAGATGTAATATGCATTAAAGTAAATATTTACAAGGATTTGCAGTCTAGCTTTCACAGTCAACTTTTGACTTTCCCAGCAAAAACACACTGACTCTTGCTGCCGCTTCTTGCATCTTCCAAAGTAAAGCAGAAAAGCACCATGCGGAGACATGACACAGACTGGAATATGAGGATGCCGTGGCCTGCTCAGCAGGGGCGGGGAGGTTGAAAGCACACAGAGAGGAATCCTTACTTGAGGACTGGACAGCCATTCAAAGTGCTGCCTTGGACTCACACAAACACTCCACCAGCAACCACTTGCTGGTCTGACTTTTCTTAGGTCTGCTTTCATGTCTAAATTCAGAGAGAGAACTTAAAGACTCTAAAAGGGATGAAATAAGGGAGAATAAGTAATAATCAGCTTCATAGCTCCAGTGCAAAACTGTGGAAGCAAATGTCAGGGTGGTTCAGCTACATAAGTACTGGCGCTATCATCAGGAGGTCTTAACTTTAAACCCTGGTGATGCTATAGCCTTTTGTGGCACAGTGTTCAACATGACATGGCATTAGCAGCAGTCTGATGTGTCTTCATGTGACTCAGAGAAAGCCCGTGTTACACTCTCATAGTGATGGAGGACACCTGTGATTGGGATTGAACATGACTAAACTGGGGAAAAATAAGACATTGAACATGTCTGTGCTAATTGAGCACATTTGAGGTAAGGGTCATTGTAATTGTGTCAATTAGATTTGTAAAAACTATACATGTAAAAACATTGCTTCTGATGTCAAGTTTAGAGAATAATCCCAGATAAACACCAGCTATGTTTTCTGTCAGTCACTGCCTTTGAGAAAACACAAAAATGATGAAAACCATGACCACACATTGTCCCAAAACGATTAAAACTACCGGAAAAACGTCAAAGACATTTGGACTGCATTTTACCACAACAAAGCGACATACTGACATCCCACTGGCTCTGCTAAATGCCTCTGCAGGGATGACAGCAATGTCCCAAAGTTTACTGGCATGTAAAAGCCCTTACATTCTATGAACTTGTATTGGTGTGCGTGCATCAAAGATAGACAGTTAAAAAGAACCCTCAGAGCAGATGAACAGGGCCAAGTGTGTTTAACTGAAAATGACCAGACAGAGACTATATGCAGCTGTGGGAAGAGTCAGTATGAAACATGCCAATTGTAATATATGTATTGTATTACTAACCACTGCATATTGGGAACACACAGCAGTTCTTTAAAATTGGTGGGCTGGAAGCAAGAAAAAGGTCAAGCGTAAAGATCTGATTTTGACAAGGGACAGATTGTGATGGCTAGATGACTGGGTCAGAGCATCTCCAAAAACAGCAGGGACTGTGGGGTGTTCTTGGAAATGTAGTGGTTGGTATCCACCACACGTGGTCCCAGGTAGGACAGTCAGTAACCCAGTGACAGGGTAAGGGGCACTCAAGGATCTCTGATGCTCATGGTGAATGAAGGCTAGCCCGTTTTGCCATAACCTGTTGAAAAAGTTCATGCTGGCTATGATAGACAAGTGTCAGAACACACAGTGCATCACAGTGTGGGGCTGCGTAGCTGCAGACCAGTCAGAGTGCCCATGCTGACCCCTGTCCACCACTGCAAGTGCCAGCAATAGGCATGTGAGCCTCAGAACTGGACCATGGAACAATGAAAGAAGGCAGCCTGGTTTGATGAATCATGTTTTCTTTTACACCGTGAGGATGGCAAGGTGCGTGTGCATTGCTTACCTGGGGAGAGATGGCAACAGGATGCACTATGGGAAGAAGGCAAGTTGGTCAGAAGCAGTGTGACGCTCTGAGCAACGATCTGCTGGGAAACCTTGAATTCGGATATGTGGATGTAACTCCGACACAGACCCCCTACCTAAACTTTCAGACAAGTGTCAAAGATTTTCCCTTGTGGCCCCTTTCAAGAGGATACTGCATGCTGCCAAATCAGGAACATGTTCTGGGCAAAATTCGAGGGATCTGCTGCTAATGTCTTGGTGCTAAGTCAATGCCTCAAGGGGTAAGAGCTGTTTTGGCGCCACAAGTTAGATCTACACAATATTACGCAAGTGGTTTCAATGTAATGGCTGAATTAAAATGTACTTTTGATTACATCACTTCACAACAGCGGTCACGCAAAAGTAACCAACAAGATCATGTTTCACCTCTCAAGACCCCCACCTGTAATTGAATGAAACAGCTCAGCTAGCTCAGAGACCCTACTGTGCCTAGCTTGGAAACATGTCACATTATGGAACCATTACGCATGTGAAACATTGTGTGGCGAAGAGAAAAGCAAAGCCTGGAAGCATTTCTTTATACCTGCATAACTCCCTCTTTCTGCCGACATTTCTAGTCTGCCAGTGCCAGGCCAGACACTAACAGGATAGAATCACAAATTGCATCATTTGAGCAGTCAAATAGAAGTGTGTTGTGGGAGCCAGCATACTGTGTGTGAGCTGAGCAGTGGCCCGGGGGGTCAGCTGGCTGTGGACAGTGTGTGGATGTCTCCCACCGGCAGGCTGTGCAGCGCCGTGTGTGTCCGACAGCTTGTGTCTCTTCTGAATTCCATGAAAACTTTTCACAAGTTTCTGTTGCATATTAAAACCAAGAATAAAGGTGACAGACGCGATGGTTTCCCATAACCATCACTGGTCGGGTCACAAAGTACACGTGAATGAGTCACGAGTACATGTGAATGTCTTACAAAACAATCTTTACATGAGGCATGATGTAGTCCTGGATATTGCGAGTCTCTTGATGCACCCATGGCTCTCTTAAAAGTTTGGGGACACAGATGCTTTCAAAATAGTTGTACATAAATGAGCGTGCTTTTTTTTGTCCGTTTGGAATAACATATACTACAGAGTAAGCAGGTTTATTTTTGAGAAGGGCAAATATCACATATGTTTGTGATTTGCGACAGAGCAGTCTTGGGAATAATGCCAAAGCCCACTCATTTCACCCATCCTTTTAAGGTCAGCATTCATCAGCACTCACCGCTTTCAGGTGTTTCAACCATTTTGTGGGCCAAAAGGATTTTAAAATGTGAATTTAACAATAGCACACCTGGCAAATCAGTATGTTCCTTTTGGGGTGCTGTAGCCGAAACAAGCTTAAAAAAGATTAACATTGCTTAAATAATTCTTCATTCCGTCATTAATGATGATAATGATGACTAGCAGCAGTTGTTTTTTTTACATAATGAGCTATTATTAGTAGATAAATATAATTACATTTAATAAATGTAAATGTTAGTATTGTTTTGTATTTTATAAAATCAATATAACAAAATGTATCTCTTTCCAATAATAAGGAAGGTAAGAGAGAAGCCTGCCGTCACTTGAAAGGACAGTTGCAGGACAACCACAAAGTAGGAGGGACAAAAGTTACACAGCGAACAATAAGCAAAGAAATGTATCACAGTCATCTCTACACCCCGAGCAAAACTTCTCTGCTAAAACGGAAGCACAGAAATATGTGTCTAAAATGTCGATTTTTTTCATTATATCATTTAGGAAAATCAGAGCTGTTTTGGAACAATGTATTCTGGTTAAAGGAAACTAAATTAAAAGTCATTGGCTGTAACTTAGAACACTGTATCCACAATAAAGTTCAGAGGTGAGCGCGTCATGATATGAGGCTGCTACTCTTCAATCAATACTTGCACTGCACTTGCTCTAGAAAGAAACATGAATGGAGCAAAGTATCAGAATGTATTAATGAGAATTTAATGTCATTGCCTAAAACTGAATTAATCAAGACAACAGCCCCAAACAAGCAGCCAAACTAATTAACAGCTGTTCTGTATAAAAGGTGAAGATGCTTAAATGCCCTAGTTAATCTCCTGACTTGAATCTCATTGGAAAAGAATGGAAGAGTTTGAAGCTGCAAGTCCATCTGAGGGACACTCGTAACTTTGGGTAATTGAAAACAGTTTGCTAAGAGGAATGGGTCAAACTGAACCACAACGCTGCAAAAACAAATTAGTTCTTCCCGTAGATGTCTCGGAGCTGCAATTTCCAACCACAACTTTACGACAAAGTACTAATGTTATTCATTTGTGTCTGAATACTTCTTCTCCATAAGTGTTTTTTTTTTTTACTTCTCTGTTTATACTTATGAATACATATTTTCCAAAATACATTATGTGTCACATTGATAGTGGATATACACACTGGAAGCGTATTAAGGAACAAAAACAAAATTGTCTTAAAACTTGTATGCCCTCAAAATATAAACCACAAAATCATTTCTTTTTTTTTTTACAGGGAACCAGTTGAATTATTATTATTAGACTTCAAAACTTTAAAATTTTAGAGACCTTGAATAATGAGGAAGGATGAAGGATAGACAAAAGCTAAGAGCTCATACCAATGAAAACACACAATGTATATGAGGCTAAGAACTGCAGAATGTGCCCAAAGTGTACTGTAAGTAAGTGGCTTTTTTCCAGGCTTTCTTTAAATGTATTGATTCAAATTAACAGCAAAATTAAGAGGAGACACGCTGTCCCCAGACTTTAATGACTCTGTGCTACTGTTCAAACTACACAAAGCGACTCAAATCAGTGTGTTATTGTGCAAGTTCATATTCTAATGCTCCACGCTTGGGATCTCTGGTTTGGGTGCTTGCTTCGGGTGAGCTGATGCTGGGATGTCACCATGGCAACTAGGAGTGTCTTCCTTCATCTCCCCCTACAGATAACTGATGGCCTGTCAGTGGAGTGGGGGCTGAGTTCCTGAAGCAAGACTTGAACATCAGACTTTGTGTCTTCTTATGGCATAAAGAGATATCA
>JBBPCX010000114.1:46408843-46422303 GCA_037974365.1 Hydrocynus forskahlii | reverse complement strand
TATATATATTAAACCCCCCACATATAGTGAAAAACCGCGATGTTGTGAAAAAAAAATCCCTAAAAATGCCTATTTTTATAGTGTAAACCCTAAATATGCCTCCAAATATACTCCCAAAGCATTTAAATTTCATTTTAAACTCAGTTTAATACATTACCCTTAAAGAAAATGTAAAGGTAAACCTGTATCCGTACTGTACAGTTTACACTGAGCTCTAGAATGTAAATACCGATGTTACCCCTGTATAGACTGTACTGTAATTCATGCACACACGTTACACACACACGTAAATACAGGGCTTTAAGAAAAACACGAGAACACTCGAGACGCTCCACGGGGAAAATTCTGGACTGCAGCTGCGTCTAAGGGCAACAGCCAATCAGCAGCAAGGAGAAATAAATAACCCTCTCGGACTGGCTACTTTCAAACCTCCCACCTCTGAGTACAGTTTCACCATCCCAAGACACCTTTCTTTGTGTTCTCTGGACAATACCGAAACATGTATAGTTATTTTTATATGGAAATTTAGCTGAATTTACGTTAATATTTGTCACAAAATTAGTAAATTATATTTTTCTTAATGATTTAGAGCTTACATTTATGAAAATTTATATATTTCCACAAAAATAGCACGCAGAGGAGGGGGCGTGCTGGACGAGGCCCGGATGTCACAAAAGTAAAAAATATGCGAAAGATATCGGCAGTTTCCGCATTAGTGCGGGGGTTTCCGCGAACAATTATTAATTTGGTTCTCCGAAAATAGACTGAAACCATGACTGCTGATCCGCATTAAAGTGGAGGGTTACTGCATAACCACTTTCCTTCAGCAGCAGCGGAAGTTCTTAGTATATTAGTTTATCAGTATGGAAAGTTAATTATGCCTGATGTTCTTCTGAAATACAATGACAATTCAATAATACAATGAGACATGGGCAACAGTAAAGTATTCCAGGAGATCAACCAATAGAACAGAGAAAAATTAATAAGATAATGAATTAGAAACTTCTAATTAGAGTGGTTGAAATTGTGTGGCAAAAAAAAAAATCAATCCCCATCATGAGTTAAGGTGAATACTCTGAAAAGTTTAAGTCAATCACAATATCAGGCAAGTGCTGTAACAAAGTTTGGGATGAGAGGTGGCAGGATTATTTGAGGCTAGGCAGACACTATCGACAAACTGAGGCAAGCAAAGCTGAAGCATCCATGATAAAAATGGGAACAGATGTAAACAACAGCTCTCCTGAAAACTGAATAAAGGGGGAAAATTCAGAACTCAACTCACAAGGAGTAAACAGAACATGAGCACAGGAATCCAAATACAAAACAAAGGACAAAACTGAAGGTTTGGATACACACAAATGTAGGGAGAGGGATATGTTTATAACAGGAGGGGTAGTAAACTGAAACCAGGTGAGTGCCATGAAGAGTGGGTGGAGTTAAGAGAAGTAAAGGTGAAATGTCAAGTCAAAACTCTGCAAAAGCACATGGCAAGGAAAACTAGACATATGGGAAACCTTTAACGTCACAAATACAGCTCTGGAAAAAATAAGAGACGCTGCAGTTTATTTTTAAATCAGCATCTCTAGGAGTGTGAAACCATTCCATGCCAGTGTCTGTTAAATTCCTACACAAGCACCTCATTCTGCTTCATGAGGGCCTGATTAGTGAATCACATCTTATTTAATGAGGAAAAGTATAAAACAGTGCTGTAATCGACACTCTCCTCTCGCAATGAGACCAGTTGGATGGTAAAACACTACTAGAAGTTCGTCAAAGGTAATTATTGCCATTTTGTTTAAGAGTGAACGAGAGATTTGTTTTCTTTTAATTATTCAAGTTCTGTAAACACCTCATCATTCATCTTATGTTGATGTTTCATCATTTCCTTTAAAATGATGCTTTAAAAAATAATATTTTCATTTGGAAATTAGGAGAAATATTGTCAGCAATTCTTAGAAACCAAGGCAAAGCTGTGCAATACTTCTGGAGCTGTACATGGCATGTAACTGAGGAAATTACCCACGCAAATCAGCCACCTCTGCTTATAGATCTCTGGAGGAGCGGTCTGTTATGATTAAACAAAAGATTAGTACTAGTCCAAGGTGTCAGAACACATTAAGCCTGGAGGAAATGAACCCAAAAGACCAGCCGTGTGAGGTGAGGTGAAACTGCAGCCCTTTTAACACGTTCAACACGTTATTGACGTTGCTACAGTCGGACAGCTATCTCACGCCCAGCCGTAAGCAAAATCAGGTGTCCTGCTAAATTCACAAAGACACCCTTGTTTATTCGCTGTCGGGACTGAAGTCGTTATGGAAATACCGTGCGTGTCTGTGGTTTATGCTCCTGTCAGAGATGGAGCGTGAAACTGTGGACATACTGACTACTGCAGTGACTGTTAGTGCTGGTATACAGGGCCCAAATCACGTTTCAGAAGTGAGAATAAAAGCTTTGATTTTCTCCAGATTTGTCCTCAATGCTTGCTATACTAAGTGTAAAATGTAAAGTGACCATTCTGTCACACGTAAACACACCACAGTGTGAACCATGTGAAATTCTTCCTCTGTATTTAACCCATTCACCAAGTGAAGCAGCGGGCAGCCAGGAGCAGTGTGTGGGGACGGTATCTTGCTCAAGGGAACCTCAGTGGTGCCACTAGCAGTCCTGGGATTCGAAACCACGACTTTCTGATCGCAGAGTGAATGTCCTAACCACTAGGTCACCAGCTGTCCCGAATGAGTGCGCTTTGTAGGTTTACAGTTACTGGATCCAAGGGTTGCTGGTGCAAGGTTTGTGTTAACCGTCCTCTACTCCTTCATAAACAATTTCTGACCAGTTTCTGTTGCTTTTTTTTTTTTGGTGTACCTAATTAACTGGTGACTTGGTGTATCTTATAAACTAGCAACTTGTCATAAACCCAAATATCCATTCAATAAAATAATTATGTAAAATTTTGTTTTTGGTGTACTTTTTTCAGCTTTTTTAATGATGGGTGCAGCTAATCTGACATCATAAATACTTTCTTGAATTACCGCTAGGCTGTTAGTTGATGCAGGGATTTTAGTTTTGGAAGGTGGAGGTGGAGGGGGACCATACACTGCATGCTGAAATGACAGAGATTTAAAAATATTGGTTGGGATTCCTGGCTTTTCATCAGCCTACATTTTTTTTTTATGTCAGACCCTGTCTTAAACACCAACTAACTCATTCTACAAATTCTACCTGGACTGTTCCATTTGCACACATGGCCAGCTGGTGAAAGCCTCTTGTTTCCAAACAGGAGAGAAACTAGGCAGCTTTATAACATCTGTTCCTGATGTACATGCAACCATGATAGTCGACATCTTTCATACAAAGCATTAGAAACACACAGTACTTTAACACGCTCTGTACATCCGATATGTAAGAATCAAGAGAGACGTCAGTATGAAAGCTGTGAAAGTGCTGAGTGGGGGAGTTATGTTTGCCTCTTTGTAGCCTAATGTGATCAACATTAAAAACATCAGGCTGGGTTTTCATATGTTATACGTTAGAGATGCACTGGTAAATACATATGTATTGGTGTGTGCTAACTAAAGTGTCCATTTTTGTCATACATGCACTCAGGGAGCAGTGTGTGGGCAGGGTACCTTGCTCAAGGGTACCTCAGTTGCACCACTGGAAGCCCTGAGATTCGAACCCACAACCTTCAGATTGCATCCTCTAACCACCAGGACACCAGCTGCCCCAGCTAGCCTCTACACCTTTATCAGTTGTCAATGTCTGCCCAAGAATCACTCTTGGCTGGCTCCTATAGGGTGTTGGGCCATTCTGTAGCAAGCAGTGACACTAATGTGTAAAAACAGCAGTGACATCACTGAGCTTGATACACATATTCCAGCACTAAACACTACCAAGACACTGTCACCTCATATATCATATGTTGAGAATAGTCCCACACCCTAACAGTGGCGGTGCTGAGATTGCCCATTTCCAATTGTACGTCAAGAAATGGGCTACAGCCAACCTACGTGGTACATGTACCTAATAAAATGTCCATGTACTGTAAGTACAGGATAGATGTATTTAAATGAACTGGCAAAGCGTAAAGTGAAGCAAGTGTCAAGGTGTAGTCTTTCAATCATGATATGTTAGGAGGAGCAAATTTTACCTCGTAAGTGTATCTGTTAGAAACAATACTAAGTAAGAAAATGCTTAACGGTACTAAACTTCTAGCAGTCATTATTAAATATGATGAACCATTAGTCCTGTAAAGAATTTTTAATGAAGCTGCTGAGTCCATCTGTTCAATTTAGTTTAGAGGACGCCAATCCAAATATCCCACCAGTATGATTTGTATTTTATTGCTGAAATCAATGTCTGACAAAATCAACCAAATAAAGATTTTCCAGTAGGTGGATGCTGTTTTTATCAGGTTCTCTTTAGCTCTCTTTATCAGGTTTACACTTTTTATTCGCAGATACTGGACTATATTCTGCCCTCAGCAGAGAAATATGACGTCAGCCAATGGTCTAAAAGCCTTTCACAAGCAGACTTTATATTCAGACATTCACAGAGTGAGCTGTAAAAAATGCATTAACAATAAACAATATGTGGCTTGTTAGCCTGTTACAAGCTTCCCATTTCTATGTGGTAGACATTTCTATGTTTAGGTTAGAATTGGCATCAAATGTGGTTATACCACACCAGTGTCTCCTGCAGTGAATCAAATCATCACCCTGACCGTTGCTCTACATGTGGTAGACATTTCTTTCAACCGAAGGACTCCGCCCGTTGTATGATTTATGAATATGATTCATGAATAACTCGCTTCACTCTGTCCATAGCCTGAAAATTCAAATAATGTCATACGTCACTGAAGTATTTTCCACTTGAGGGCATCTTTAAACATAAAACTTCAACAAATGGTCACATAAAAGTCTTTCAGGTCAATTTAGGCCTCTTAGAAAAGTTTCAGCCTGCAGTGTCATATCAGTGATTAGCAGTACTTATACATAACTGTTCTTCAGAAGCATGAAACAAGACTGATGGATAACATAAGAGATGATGAAGTGGGTAATTATGGGATGTGGAAGTTTCACTTGGTGCTCACATTAAAGGAGAATGAAATATGTATCTATTGCTTGGTGGTTGCGGCTGATTATTCTTTAATGGGGTAGAAGCTGGGGCCTCTGACCGCACGTATATGTTTCATTGTTCCTTCTCTCTGATGTTTGGCTCTGTTGGTCCGCTGCCAAGTCTCCGAGCAGCCAGTCCCCTCTGGACCAGGTCAGGCCCAGTTTAAACTCACAACTCAAGTCAGAATCCACTGATACATATGGGCCGTCCTTCTCTGCCCCTGAGATACTTGAGATGCGGCGCTCGGTCTCCTGATAACATGCACGAGAGCAGTCGCTGTGTGTTAAGAAATTTGATGTTGGATTGGTGTCATTTGTGGTTTGAGAGTGTGTTTGACTTGGGCCAGAGTTGGGTGCGTGATATCTATGGTTGTGTTAATGTATTTCTAACATGCACACTGGCCTTACCTTAAAATGAAAGATCACTATTTTCCTTCCAACCCCAGACGCAGTCCATCAACGGAGACATGTTTGGTGTCCAAAAAGAAGTTTTGCACTGAAGCTACATGGCTAATGTAGGTAGTAATTAATGGGTCTTTTGTCTAAATTAAGGAAAAACTAAAGTACATTTATTCCTGATTAAAAGAGTTTCAACACTTTAAACCATACCATTGACTTCACAGTCTATGTGGTTCATGGATGAAAATGAATCTGCAAAAATCAAAAGGCTATAATTTGCCATGAACACCAATAGTTTTACATATTTACTTCCACCCATTCTAAATACTCCAGCTTGGACTGCTTTTTGAACAAGCCACAATACCGGCCAGCCAATCAGAATAGGTTATTTAAGATACAACAGTCTTAAAGACACAGTAACAAGAAAAACCTGATTCACAGGGATACAGACAGGTTGAAAAAGGGTCATACAAACTGTATCTTGACTGTCATTGATACATAAACCCACACAAACATCCAAAGAAAATGCAAATAAATGAGATACAATGCAAGAAAATGTAGGATATGGGCCATTTAAACCCACTACCATCCATATGGGCCATTTTTAGAGATAATAATATGTCATATAGTGTCTGAAACCACATACGCAAGTCTGCTTGAGATTACTTGACAATTCAGCATGATCTGAGGCAAGTGTGAGATGGTTTAAGTTCATAATTTGCACATTCCCATAAACATATGCTTGCATTGCTTGTAAGCCACATTAGCCTCAAAGCTCCAGTGAAAAACTAAAGAAGTTGTGGCTCATAGACTGTATTAGAGGTAAGTGGCAAATCAGGTAAATCTGCCTTTTTTTTGCTGAACTATTCTTTTAAGATTAATTGAGTGTGTGCATGCATGCATGCTGCCTAAATCCTCCATCCTGGAGGCTAAACTGGACTCTCTTATCAGATGCTGCACTTCTCTTGCTCTCCTACATCAGAGTTTCGGGCAGAGCAATCATCTGCAGCTAATGTGTGCTTGCGGCTAATTGCTGGTTAAAGCAGGATTAAGTGCTGGACCGAGGCCCTGAGGAGAGCACTGATAAAGCCTTTCATTAGCTGCTCTGCTCCATGTGCCAGTCATGTGCTAGCGCACAGAGCTCAGTGATCACTGGAGCTCACAACACTGCGGCAAAGTGGCCACCCGTTGGCGAGAACTGCTGCGAGGCTCCAAGTCACAAACTGACCTCAGCATTGACCTCCTAAATCGGAACTGGGTTTGGAAATGTTGAGGACTTGTGCAGGTCTGGGAGCGAGTTTTATCGCCTTCTTGGCTCATGAACACCAGAAATACAGCTAGAGAAAGGCAGCATAACAAAGATAAGGTCCATGTCCTATTTTTCTAGAATTTGTTATAATGTTTTCTTATCTAATGATTTCCCTGAGGCCCCCTGTGTTGTTTGCGGGGCTTACATATCAAAAATAATAACGGTTATATAACCATGTTTCTTTAAGACTGATTTATGTAAATAACATCTCTTCTGATTAGCTGTCCTATATTATGTTTCATTCAGAAAGCAGGTCTCAGGGCTAAACTGGTTTCCATTATAGGAACCCTTTAAGAGATAGAAAACATGTGATCTGGGCGCATCCAGTTTATTTTGCTTGTAAACTTGTACTACTCGTACTATAATTGCATGGTCCAGAAGAGGATGAGTTCCCATTCTGAGTCTTGGTTCCTCTAAGACATGGGTGTCAAACTCCGGTCCTGGAGGGTCGGTGTCCAGAACAGTTTGATGGTTCTCCTCCTCAAACTCAGTCACTAAACCTGACAATTAACTGGTGAGGTGAACCAGGTGTTTCTGAGCAGAGAAATCACCAAAACGTGCTGGACCACGGCCCTCCAGCACTGGAGTTCCACACCCCTGCTCTAAGAGCATAAAAATGAAACATAGAGTATTTCCTCTCTATACTCTAAAAGAGCGTCTCCTTTTGAATCTTGGGTCCCTCATGCTTTTAGCAGTTATTCCCCCAGTGGTTCTTCCTCATGTTCTTAGGGAGTTTCTACCTTTTGAGTCTTGTTTCCTCTCTCTGTTTCCTCTTTATGCTCTTAGAGAACCTCTCTATTTGAGTCTTTGTTCCTCTTAGTATTTCTTCTCTATGCTTTATAGAGCTTTTCTTTTTGTGTCTTTGTTCTTCCTAGTATTTCTTTTCTACGGTCTTGGAGAGTTTATTTTTTGAGCTTTGGTTACTCTTTGTGTTTGTTCTTCATGCTCTTCGAGGCCGTCTCCTTTTGAGTCTTGGTTCCTCTCTGTGTTTCTTCTCTATGCTCTTAGAGACCATTTACTTTTGAGTCATGGTTCCTCTCAGTTTATCTTCTTTATGCTTTTAGAGAGCTTCTCCTTTTGGGTCTCGACTCCTCTTAGAGTTTCTTCTCTATGGTTTGAGGGAGTTTCTTCCTCATGCTCTTAGAGGGCTTCTCCTTTTAAATCTTGGTTACCTTTTAGCAGTTCTTTGTTCTTCCTCATGCACTTAGAGAGTTTCTAAATTTGAGTCTTGGTTCAATTCAGTGTTTCCTCGCTATGATCTTAAAAAGATTCTCATTTTAAGTCTTGGTTCCTCTTAGTGTTTCTTCTCTATGCTCTTAAAGAGATTGTCCTTTTCAGTCTTGGTTCCTTTCAGTGTCTCTCCTTCATGCTTTTAGAAAGCATCTCCTTTTGAAGTTTAGTTCTCTCATGCTTTTTGCAGTTTTGGTTCTTCCTCATGCACTTAGGAAGTTTCTATATTTGAGTCTTGATTCCTGTTAGTGGATTTTCCTCATGCTGTTTGAAAGTTGAGGGTTTCTCCCTTTGAGTGTTGGTCCCTGTCGATGTTTTTCTTTATGCACTTAGAGAGTTTCTCCATTTTTCTTCTTAATTCCTTCATGCTTTTAGCAGTTATTTGCCTTCCACATGTGGATAATCATTTTCTGGAAAGTCTATATAGCACCACTGAACATTTAAATTGCCTGCATGCTTTTTATTAATGGACAGAACATTTTTGAGAATACCATGTATATATTTAACCACTGTGCACCGACCTTGGCCACATTCCATTTTTCCAAAACAAAGCAGACAGTACAGGTGATCAACGCTCTTCATTTCTAATTTCAGTTTACTGTCAAATTGGGTTAAATTTTGTTCAGAAAAGCAATTTAAACACACATTTTAAACTGTTTCACTGTACTGGGGACTTCTACACCCTCAGCACTCAGCTTTATATGTGTTCACAAAAGCCTTTGATCATAGAAACAATCATTTTCATAAGCCTCCCCGCGCTGACCTCGATCCATTATACAGTTTTATGTGCACATATAAGAGGATATGAAAATATATCTTTATCCTAAGTGAAGCACTTAGCTCAAGTTGTAAAATGTATTATAAATCTATGTGAATTTCATAGGAAACAATAACTGGGCCTAACCTCAGGCGCACTGTGGAGGTTCAATATCAGGAACACTTCGTTAACCCTCCTGAAATGACTCCTAGCTCCTGGGCTGCTCTGGCTGCTTTCTGGAGAAAGAAAGTGTTCTGTCAAATAGTGTTACCATTAATTCACCGCTCTATTTGGGAGCAGGAAGCGAGGGGCAGCGGCTGCTTGCGGTAACCTTTCCTGTGTGAATTGGCCACTTGTTTCTGCCTGTCTCTTACCACTGCGCTCTCCAATCAGGACGTTTAATACCACTCACCTTTGACCCATCCGTCTGCCTTTTACATCCCTGAAAACGGTCACATTACGACGCTCATTGCCGTCGCCTGTGCAAGTCTGGGTCAGCATGGTTGCCAGCACTGAGGGCTATTGTAAAAGGCAATCTAAATCATTTACTTGCGCATTAATATTGTTCCTTCACCTCAGTGTGGATATTGTTCCAGTATAGCAGTGATGCTGCCCAATTTATTTGTTTTTTTTTAAGAATGCAGCTTAAAAAAGTTAATGACGTGGCCAGAATTAATTGATAATGTGCGTACACAATTTATTCTGTGTGTGTGTGAAAGTCAAAGTCAACCATATACAAGTACACAGAGTATACAGTGTACATATAGTGCAACAGACACAAGACATTGTGAAACAAACAAAACAGTGCAAATAAGAAGTATTAAAGTATAATGGTGAGATTTCACCTGCCCTGAGTGTGTGGACAGCTCTCTGTACATTGTATATAAATATAAGTAAAATAAAATGTGCAGTGGTTGAAAAAATGTGCAAAAAGTATGATCATTAAAGCCAGTATAAACAGGATAACAGGATTAAACAGTATGAAACAAGTGAAAATAGCAGCTTGAGTATACATTCTTAAAGGATTGTGCGTTCTTAAAGAATTATGACCGAACAGATAATATAACAAGTATCCTGTGTGTGTGTGTGTGTGTGTGTGTGTGTGTGTGTGTGTGTGTGTGTGTTTGTGTGTGTGTGCACATTGAGCATTAATATTATGCCCACTATTGTGTAGGTTCCCCTTGTGCACCAAAACAGCTCCGAACCATTGTTTAGGCCTGGACTCCACAAGACCTCTGAAGGTGTTCTGTGGGATCTGCATGAAGGTTAGCAGCAGATCCTTCAGTCCTATAAGTTGTGAGGCGAGCCATCATGGACTGGACTGGTTTGTCCAGCACATCCCACAGATTCCAGTCAGATTGAGATCTGGGGAATACGGAGGCCAGGTTAGCATTCTGAACTCTTTTTTTTTTTCAAACCATTCCAAGTGTGGCAGGGAATTATCCAGCTGAAAGATTCCGCTGGCATTAAGAAGAACTGTTTCCTTGAAAGCGTGTACTTGAACTGCAGCAATGTTTAGGTAGGTGGTCTATAACAAAGAAACATCCACATGAATGCCAGGATGATAATAATACTAACTGTAACAAAGGAATCTGAAATATGTGTCTTCTATATAGGTAAAACAGCTGTGGGAGTGTATTTTGAGTAGGAGGATTGCCAGCGTCCCGTTTATGGATCCATGTAGGTTCAACAGACTAAAAAAATGCTTTTAATTTTGCTGTGAGAGCACATTTATGCAAAGTTAAGTGTATTTTAAACCAGAAGCAGATACCGTGCCACATGCTATGAGCTCCGGTTTTCATCAGTGTGTCAGGTTGTATATACAGACCACATGCGAATGCACACTGGATCAGGGCTCCCAGGCACACAGACATTGTACTGTTCCCTGCGCCATGGCACTACAACACACTTACAATACAATCCACTCAGACTGGCTGATGGGAGAAAACAGGCCAATATTCTCCCCGTTTAGTAACCCATCAATGAGCACTTTTTAATTTATATAGATTACCATTAAAATGGAAAAGAAAGGATAGAGAAAATATTTTAACTGTTACATCATTTGTTTTCAAAAGTTATAAGGCAGAGTTGGACCTGGGCAGGGTGAAAGCATGCTATTATTATTATTATTATTATTATTATTATTATTATTATTATTATTGTTGTTGTTGTTGTTATTGTTGTGTAAAATTAATGTAAAATTGTTTTGTTTAATGTTACTCTGGTCTACTGTTTGGTAAATATGGTAAAAGCATACTGAAACTCTACTCATACTCATATACTTGTGCCCTAAAGATTATCATCAGATTACTATCTATAACAAACTATTGACTGGAACGCCATGTTAAAGTTAAGGTAAGATTTAGAATAATGTTTAAGATTAAGTTTAGGTTTCAGTTAAAGAGGACCTTTTACATTCAGTTGCATTCAACTTAGATCGAGTCTGAAGTAAATATTAGCTAAGTCTGAGCACAAACAGGATCTACACTGGACTACCAATATAAAGTGTTGCTGAAACTCCAAGGGTGGTTTTAAAGAGGGGAAAGCTGATGACATCACAACAAGGGGATACACTTGCTGGGCTTTTGTATTATTATAAGGTTGTCAAGTACAAGCATGATATTTTTTCCTCTGAGGGAATCCTGATTAACCTAAAATATGTGAACTATCACAAACTGAACTAAGACAAAAAAGACCCCAAAAAACATACATTTACATACCGTAGTCCATCTTTTCCCACCCTGTTAGTCAGAGACACTCCAGCCATTTCATCAGTGCTCCGTTTCTGATCACAGGGTCACTGCAGATCAGATATTATTTGGGTAGAGGATCGCTTTCAGCAGCAGCTGACATGGTGTGTGTGGTTCTTTTAGAGTGTGTCATTCACAGAAGTGTTTTAGGGTATTTGGACACACTGCAGTGTCACTGCAACACTGAGAGTGGTCCACCACCCAAAAATATCTATCCGAGAGCAGCTCAGTGGTCTGAAACTGACCATTGATGACGACCTAAGGGCTGCAAACACAAACTGTGTATCAGCAGAAGCTGCATAATTCGGAATTTCTAATAAAGTGTGCGTATGTAGCTGCCACAGATGAAAAGCTTTTGAAAAGCAGAGTTGTCAGAGTTGTTCTTCCTGCCATGCAGAATGTGAAGGAGTCAAACTCAGAGAAAGGGAATGAGCAACAGATGGAGGTCGTCTCTGCTTGAAAGGCAGACAGTAACTCAAAGACTATGTTAAATGGCAGGCTGCTAAGTAAAGGTACTATAGAGAGAGGGGGTTGACAGAGGAAAATACTGTTTTTATATGGAAATAATGACATGCTGCTGCATGAAGCTGGTAAATCATTTATAAGTGGCAGGAGCGCAGGAAGGAGGCTCAGGGGTCTTGTGTGGACCAAGGGTGCCCCCTACAGGTCCTCCGCACAATCCACATCAGAACCCTTTATTGAATAGTGATTGTGTGTCCTTATTTCTGTAAAAGTGTGTATATGTGTAAATGTACATGTGGACATGTATTGTACTCTTTATGAGAACTAAGTGTCTTTAGGGTGAAAACAGTCATGTGCAGGAAAATTAACTACTCACTTTATGGACAGAGTTATTTAATCACATTTATTTATTTACAAGATAGGATTAGATAACCCTTTATTAGTCCCACGGGTGGGAAAGTTGCAAAATGGGTTGAATCCGACATGATTTGAACATCCACCCTTCTGATCTGAGTCAGACACACTACCATAAGGTTTTTAGTTGCTGAGATTAAAATTGGAATCGATGTACAGAAGAATTCACACATAACACTACCCCAAATATAGTATAAAGAAAGGGGGAATAGGAAGAAAAGAGAGTGAGTGTATGTGAGAGCGTATGTGTGTGTGTGTTTGTGTGTGTGTGTGTGTTTGTGTGTGTCTGTGAGTAAGAAAGAATGCATGTGTGTGAGAGTGTAAGAGAAAGAATGTGTGTGAGAGAGAGAAAAAGAAAGGGAATATTTTATTCATCATTAGTGCTCTGTTTGATCAGAGAGGAGTTAAATCAATCAGACGAGAAGGTGACATGTAAAGATAACAGACTGGACAATTTAGTCTCTGTTATAAACAACATATCCTCCACTACCATCTCTAGGTTGCTGCTGCTTGCTGGCTTAATCAAGTGCTGATATCTCCTTACATTTTACGATGTTTATCAGTTAGGGGTAAAGTCAGTCCATTCTGAAGGGCAGCCTCACAGCCTTAGATGATCAAAGCACCAGTCACTCCTAATTTGGTCTAAAGGGAGAAAATTTCAGTCAAGTCTTTTTGATGCACGGATTTTAAAGATGTGCTGGCTAGACGACTGGGTCAGAGTGTCTCGAAAACAGCAGGTCCTCTGGTATGCAGTGGCCAGTACCTACCAAAGTGAGGGATATCTCGTCTGATCCCACAGAACAGCTACTGTCACACAATTTACTGAAAAGTTAATGCTGGCTCTTAGGCCTCGTTTACACTGAAGGTCTTGATGTTCAATTGTGATTTGTTGCCTATATCCGATTTGTTTTACCTTCTGTTTACACGTTTTTTTTAATTGTGACACATATCCGATTCGCTTGTTTACACTTGCTATAGCAAAGGGGGGTTGTTACACCACACAGTAGCCAAGATGGACGAAC
>JBBPCX010000114.1:46384061-46405185 GCA_037974365.1 Hydrocynus forskahlii | reverse complement strand
GGGAGCAGTGTGTGGGGGAGCAGTGTGTGGGGGAGCAGTGTGTGGGGGAGCAGTGTGTGGGGAGCAGTGTGTGGGGACGGTACCTTACTCACCTTACCTCAGTGGTGACACTAGCAGTCCTGGGATTCAAACCCACTTCCCTCTGGTCACAGGTTCAGCTACCACGAGGCCACCCCATTTATATGTGTGTGTGTGTGTGTACAGGTGAGAGAGAGAATTCTAACCTGTTGTCGTGTGTGTGTAGAGAGAGTACAGGACTCTGGTGGGTGCTGATTTTGATGACTCTAAGACAGTCCCCACTCAGGAAATTAAAGATCCGGATCTTTCCGTCCACACACCCGGTGATGACGCGCAGGAAGACGAGAGACAGGGTTAGCACTTCCCTACAGGAACACAGTCCATATATAATAATCAATTAATATTTCACTTACAGGCAGCATAGAGCAAAGAAAAAGATCAGTTATGATTTGACAAGCCAGTGTAATGTTCAAAAATCACATGGATCCTACTTTACTTGTTTCTCTGGATCTACTCACTCAATTCTTTAAAGGTAATTTCAGCAATTGTATATAATCACATCTGTATAGTTTTTTGACAAAGGAACCAGGGCAACTTACAGCCCCACTGCCACTGCAGACACCCTTTATTTATTATATACTGCACATTCTCTGTCTTTTTGCACAGTTATTACTTATTGCTGTTCACATATATTTTGCCTTTCTGTACACCTGACGACTCCGCTGTTAGAGTACAGATCTGTCATAATACTGTATTCATTCCAACATCTAGTCCTGTTGTTTTGTTGCTCTTGTGTTTTTCTCACTCTCTCTCTCTCTCTATCTTTACACTCTGTGTATTTTGTCCTGTCTGCACTCATGTAGTCTTGTGGAGATTCTGTTTTTGTTCTGTGTTGTTCCATGGTCCTGGAGGAACGTGGTTTCATTTCACTGTGTTCTGTGTATATGGCTGAAATCACAATAAACCTACTTGACGTGACTCACTGTCTACAACCCAAAGATAAGCATTTTATTTAATTCCAAAATGATCAGTTAACCTACATGTGTATTTTAAGCAGCATTGATAATGATAATATAGTGGTAAGCATAGAATAAGTTGTCTTTAGGTGCCGTTTTTTCTTTACAATGCCCAGCATTTGTCTTCCCTGCCATGAATATTTTAAAAAGTGCTTCATTGCAAAACAATGTTTCACAGCATCAGCCAGCATATTCAAAGCCATTTTGAGTGAAAACTATGTGATGTAACTTTTAGAATTCAAATGGATGCGTGGTTCCCATCACTACCACTTGAAAATATTGACTTCATACTGTTTCTCTGTACATTTCAGATAAAACTACCATGATTGACAAGAACCAAGGGATAGGTACAGGATTATAATCTGGGTTGATCAGAATAAGGTTAGAATAAGTGCCAGGGTGATAGAACTATTTGAACCCCAAGCTTATTATTTTTTTTTTTTTCAGTATCTACTATAAACGATGAATTAATTACCATACATAAATCAGTACTTAATCTATGTATTTGAGTGCAGTAACTACTGTAGAAAGTTATTGGGCAATTTGAGTGCACTGCTCACTTTGGGTGGTGGAAGGTCATGAGGCTCTTTTTGAAGTCGGAGTCGGTGCTCCAGGCCTGGACCTGCCCATCTGACCCTCCAGACAGGATGTGCCACTGGTCAAAGAACAGACACTTCACACAGCCCTGGTGGCCATCTATAACCTATAGAGAGCGTACACACGATGAATGTGCTTAGATCTTGCTTATAGCATCTGATAAACACAGTTGTACTGTTCACATTCAGTTTGTGATTCTATAATTCACTCAGTGTATCTATGGAACGTGAAACATCCAAAGGGCATTAATGCTTTTATACGTTGAAAAGGGATGTCACAGGCACATTCAACACACCTTACATTCATACACTATAAGGACAAAAGTACTGGGACTCCTAACCATTACATCAACGGGGACTTTAACGACATTGCATTCAAATAGAGCTCCCACTCTTCTTGGAAGGCCTTCCACAAGATTTTGGAGTTTCTGAGGGAATTTGTGCCCATTCATTCTGTAGAGCATTTATGAGGTCAGACACTGATGTTAGACGAGAAGGTCTGGATCACAATCTCCAAAGGTGTTGGGTGGGGTTGTGGCCAGTCAGGTTCTTCCACACTGAACTCATCCAGTCATGTGTTGAAGGAGCTCGCTTTTTGCACTAGGACACAGTCATGCTGGAATAGAAAAGGTTCTTCCCCAAACTGGGTCCACAAAGTTGGAAGCGTGGCGTTATCCAAAATGTCTTGGTCTGCTGGAGCATTAAGATTGTCCTTCACTGGAAGTAAGGAGCACAAACCCTGAAAAGTAGGTGAGTCCCAATACTTTTGTCCATATAGTGTATATTGTGTGCATGCTCAGGCTATTGCAGCAATTAATTTGTAAATATGACCAGTCTGTATTACAGTAGCACAATTAGCATGTATTGCATGGCAACGACCAGCAGATGAAAACCTGACTGCACTTGCCAACCCAAAAAACTGTCAGTAACTTCAAGGATTCCCCTCTTTGCCTCCAGAGGTCACTGTCACCACAGTGCTGAGAGGCTGTGTTCGCTCAAATTCATCTAATCAGGGTAGATAGTAGTGATGCCCTGCTAGCATGTTGTCTCACTTTATAGATTTTTGCTTTTGGTTTGATCAATTAGTGATTTGGTTTGGCCCCTGGGTAATTTTCTAAGAGAAAGTAAGTACATGTCTATAAAAATACACACACTCATTTATAATCACTGTTTATTATATTTGCACCAAAGTTACGGAAGGTTTTACATTTTATTTATCCTAGCATGTTAATCTCAGTAAATAAATATAATTGTGTCTTAAACTTAGCAGAAGATCCAACATAGATCCAACATTGTGCTCTCTGTAGAGAAACATCTTTTTACTTGTTCAAATGTTTACTTGTATTTTTCGTGTTCAAATGTTTGCGTACAATTGTATAGTCATGATCATGCTACTCTGTATCACAACAGGTAAATCTGTTCTTCCATTCTATTTTTGTTGTTTGTACTTGTACCTTGAGTAGAGCTGCAGTCTCCAAATCCCACATCTTCACCAAACCTCCCTCACAACCGCTGAGCACCACAGACGCACTGATCTTCACACACATTATGGGCTTTCGGTGCCTAAACTTCAGCTTCTCACAGCAACCACCAGTCTGCAGGTTCCACACTTAAACACAGTAAAACAATAAAACAACAAAAATCAAATGTCTTTAAAGTATTCTTTTTGTTCTAAATTGAAGGTTTAAAATAATTCCAGCACGTACGTTAAACTTGTTTTGTGAATAAAAAAATAAACAAAAAAACAAATTATTTCTTGACTGATCAACTACATTTGAAGTAATATGGAAATTCAAAGTTTAAACTAAACTTTTATTAAACTCCAGTGATCATCGTTCAATTGTGATAAATCACTTTGTATTTGTAATAGTTAAGAATTAAACACTACATTGCTTCCATGAAATGTTTTGCAGCTAATGATATGTTTTGAACGATTAGGTATGCTATGATATATAATGTGATATATGATATTATATATGATGATATATGATATGTGATGCAATGTGATATGTATGATGTGATATGTATGTGATGTGGTATATAACATAAAATATGATATATATTATGTGATGATATATGATATGATGTATGATATATGAAATGATATGATATATGATATGATGTGATATGACATAACATGACATGGCATGTGATATATGGTATATGATATGATATATGTTCAGTTTAATCACCTGGTTTCCAACCAAAACTTAAACATCAACCAAAGCGTTACCTTTAACTCTGCAGTCTCTGGCACCAGAGACCAGATGATTTCCATGCAGGTCCAAACAGTTTATGGTGCCCATGTGTCCGTACAGCAGCATGGTGCACACTCCAGTCTTCATGTTCCAGCACCTTCAAACGAGAATTCAACCTTAACTTGACCAAAAGGAAAGGTTTTGCCAAAACCAAGCAACTCTGTATATTTAGAGTTCCTGTTATCTCTGATTGTTGTCATTTTGCAAGAAGACGATGAGACATACTTACTCATGATCTAAATGTCAAGAAAAGGTTCATATTATATTATTCATATTAATAATCATAATCTTAATGCTTAGTTTTTGTCATATTTATCATCAAATCAAATGGATACAGTTTGTATGTGCAGACTTAAACCTGCTGATACTAAATTTAATCTATAAATGTTATTCATTACATAACTACGCAATTCATTATATGATAGCATTTAAATAGTTATGTAATGTAAAGTGAATGCATTGTAGAATCATAATAAATACTGTACTTTTATGTTCTATGTTCTATGGACAGTTTGAGCAGGGTGAGTAAAGTTTCGGGGGCATGTTACCCAAAAAAAGACTGTTGACCTCTAGTGTTAGTTGGCAATGTTAGCTAAAACGCTAAACTAAGAAAATAAAAGAAAATAACAAATCCTCCAAAAATGTAGCTGAGCGACAACATGTAAGTAGAAAGTTATATTGTTTGCTGAAATACTCCTTTAAGTCACGGCCGGCTACTGCAGGCTAAAGCATGGGAATCTAGTAAGGTTAGGTAAGGCCTTAGCTCTCCACATAAAAAAATACATCATGTGTTTTTTCCCCTGCCGTGTCCGACAGCTTGGCCAGCGGGATGTGAAGCTGGGTGCCATTGTGTGCCAGACACCTTTGCTTTGCCAAGGGGAGCTTTAACGATTCAGTACAGCCCCTCTTGTTACTTGAACATTTCTATTAATTTACTTATTTATACATTTATTTTATTGCATAATTAAGCCCGATCAGACGGGGGAGAGAAGACTGAGAAAGAAAAAGATAAAAGAAAATGAAGAGAAAAAGAAAGGAGCCAACAGACAGAGAAAAAAAGGAAAGAAAAAGAAAAGATCCAAAAATACATAAAGTCTTTGGAACTCACCAGCCACTGTTTTGTATTTTTTACAGCTTGAACACTGACTGATCTCACCTGATGCAGAGATCGTAGCTGGCGCTGATGACCAAAGCCCTCTCCTCACAGACCAGCACGGCTCGGACGCTGCCCGCGTGGCCCTGCATCAGCGGTGGGACTTCTTTCTGCAGCCTGACATCCAGCAGACGCACCATGCGGTCCTTTGAACCCACAGCTACCATCTGGCCCCCGCTGTAATGGATCACTCTGCTGGGGTCCTCTCTGTAAAGTGAGGAGGGGAACAGTGACGCACTACAGCCCAGTTTATATTTTCAGAGTAAAATGATCTCGGATCAGATGTGGTTGGAATGGAATCCTAGCTCAACTTGGTTAGAATGGAAGATTCTATGGCACAGAGCTACACTTTAACATTGATATACTAACAATGATATAGAACTGGTGTTTACCCTCAGAACTCAAGAATGTATCAGTAAACTCTGATTTCAGTAAATATAACCGGTGTAAAACAGTCTAGAACCGATGTTTGTTCTCCTACACTCTCTCTGTTTGCTGCTCTTTCTCTCAGCACGCTGCTGCTTGGCGGCTCTCCGGACCCCTCCCTCTGCAGGTTTTCCCCTCCCACTTGTGGGCGGAGACTATCCTGAAAGTTCTCACGGGTTCAAAGATCTTGGGTTTTTATTGTTTTTAAGACCTTAAACAAAGTAAATGTGTTCATTTTTGTCCTTTATGTTCATTTGCGTGTGATGCTATTTTAAAACCCCAGTAGTGGTTGTTATTTTTATTATTACATTTTCTACGTGACATAGGAACACCAAACATCTCGGCATGACGTCTGACACCTTGAGCATCAACACAGACTGGAAGAACGTCCATATAAAGAGCTGTTAACTGTATGATAACCGTTTACCATTTGTTGTGCTGCCGGCACTGATCCATGCTCTTGTTCTAAGGGCTAATTAGAGGTATAATTGTACTTTACTCATCCTCTATATTAGAAATGAAATGTAGCCTTTTGTGTTTGTAGCCTCCGTCATACCTGTCCAGCAGAACTAGGATGTTAAAAACTCCACAGTACACGTTCCGCTCCTCCAGTTCCACTGCCTTCGTTTTAACACCCGCATAGACTGACTCAAAATCCATGATGTCCTATAGTAACAAATATACAAAAAAAGGGTCAACATACCATAGTTCACTCTCTAGTTATGTAACATTTACACTTACAAACCAGTGGTCAAACACTAGCAATTAAAGTAAAACTAGTAAAACCTAGAATTTTTAAGTGAGCTTCAAAACTTTCATTACTTTTGTATTTTTCGGAGAAATCATCAGAGGATGGATGTACTTCTCCTCTTCTCTGAGTGGCACAAGGACCTGACGGATCCTGGCATAGGCAGGATTTACACCTGAAGAAGTGCTGCCCTAATAGTGAATTCAGAATACCATCAGTGTTGTTTCAATACCAATATAGAGTATGGATGGATGAATGAATGGATGGAATGATGGATGGCTGGATGGAAGGAATGATGGACGGATGGATGTATAGACAGATGGATGGCTGGATAGAGAGAATTCATCAGTATATTTTATCAGTACCAGTGTAATGTATGGATGTATGTATGTATGGATGGATGGATAGATAGATAGATAGATAGATAGATGGACAGGTAGATGGATGGATGGGTAAAAAGAATTAATCAGCTGCATCAGCAATAATGAAGTAAGTGCTCAAAAAGTAGGTTCTTAGGGCTATTTTCACATTTAAAATGGTAATGGTAGACAAACGAATGTATCATAGTATAAACCAGGGATTCCCAATCCCAGTATATGGATCCTCCACACAATGCCCATTCTGGTGCTGGTCTCTCTTCTAGCACACCTTATTAAACTCATTAGCTAATTAGCAAGCTCTTTGTTCGCTAGGCCATGTGTGTAGAACATTATCCATAGGGTCACCAAGCCTTGGATTTGGAACCTGGTGTGGATATTTATACGAAAAGCAATCTGGGAATCAGACAAATCACATTAACCCAAACACTCAGGAACATTCCCATGCTGAGGTTTTATTGTTCTGTGAAGTTATAAAAAGAGAAACAGAAGTATGTGGATATTAGACTCGTTTTTGAATGAGTATGGGTTGTTTTAATAGATCATTACCTGCAAAACCATTGCTTGGTTTTCTATCATTCTCTTCACCTGGATCTCTACCAGAATCTCCTCTGTCAGGTAGCGCCAGTGCTGGGACACACGTCTGCAGCTTCGGAGGGTGGACGTGTCCAGCAAACCTGAGAGTTAGAGCAGAAACACTTACATGTTTGTAATGAGGCAACAAAAAGTGACTCTGCTCTCACAAAGACAGAAATCCACTCTTAGAATGTTGTTCAGTGCTTAACAAAGCTTTTCCAAGATTACATTTTATGATACAATACCTATGATATATATCTATCACTGTTCCCATTTTAAAATACACTGCTAAATGATTTAGTACTTCAACATTTTTATGTTGTCAGATATAAGTAATGGCAGAAATTCAACGGAACAACAGAATGCCTGTACAGTTTAATATATTTCAATACACTCAGTGTCTTGTTCCTCTGATTCATGTGTAGAGTGTAATTAATCAACATTAGATCATATTTGATTGATTTCACATCTAAAATGGAAAATGGAAAATCACATTTACTACTTTTACTACTTTTGTGGGACATTCTGAGGGAGGAGGCTGTTTACTGGTTGAAGAATGAATGAGTAATAACTGCCCTAGTGTGTTGCCAAAATAAACGGTTGACAGACTTTGGTAGCACGCCATTGTCAGCTCTGCACACTAGACTCTTTGGAGATTGTGATTTGGCACAGTTTGCAGGACTGTCACAGTTTGAGGCAATGGGTTTTAATTACAGATCCAGTCCAAACAATCTTCCGGCTGATATGGACTGCTACCAGTTTCTCAGTAGCATTTATTTCCGAGAGAAAAATGAGAGTGTGCCGGCTGTGTAGAGCTGTGGTCAGACTACACCGAGCGATAAAGTATAAAGCAGTTCTGAGGGGCTTAATGACATTGATCGTCCCCCCATTCACTGACAAGAACTTACCAGAAAGTTTTCATTTGTATACTGATAGTCTAAAACTCCTAAAGCTATAGATAGAATAGCTCTGGGAACTTTTCCAGCAAGCCATCTTCCTGTTTTATTTTTAGTACTACTTTCAAAATAATCTGAGGGTCTCAGTAATTGACTAAAATTAATTAGCGGTACCTTCATGTCATGAGAAATAATGGTTTTAACACTGAGCCAAAAACATTATTCATGAACTTAATTATAAACTACATCCACACACAAACACACACAAACATCCCTGAACTGAACGGCATCCATCTCCTAACACAACGCATAAATACACTGAACTGTACCTGAATAGTTTGAAGAAAACAAATCTTAAACAAAATGGCAATACCATCTTTGATGAACTTCTAGCAGTGTTTTACCATCCAACTGGTCTCATTGTGAGAGGAGAGTGTTGATTACAGCAGTGTTTTTATACTTTTCCTCATAAATAAGATGTGATCACTAATCAGTACCTCATAAAGCAGAATGAGGTGCTTGTGTAGGAATTTAACAGACACTAGCATGAAATGGTTGTCAAGTGATACCAGAAAATGAAAATCATGCCTTATTCTTTTCTCTCTGACCTAAAATCCTCTTGGCGACCTCGACTGGAAGTCCTCGAATGAAGTCCCGGTGCAGGCTGACCCCTGACATGGACTTGGAAGAGCAGGGGACCACCATCAGGGCAGGATCATCCAAACCGTCTGAGTCCGTATTACTACCATTTTCCTTTTGACTTCTGAAGGTTTGCTTCTCCAACTCAATCCAGATGGGATTCTTCGCTGTGGAACAGTTTGTGTAGTAGATAAAGATGTATTTCGTCGCTGCCAGGCGGAAACCTCAAATGTCTCAAAAAACGATGTATATTCTAAATAAATGAATACTGTGTCATCAAAATTGGTATAACTATTTTCAACACTTTTCATAGGTTAATCATTTCTCAATTTTACAGGCCCACGTGGAGACTGACCAATAGTATCGATTTATGAAAAAAAACAACAAAGACCAAAAGTGGAGTTACGAGTTTTCCGCCAGACAGCGACGATTTGCAGGTGTCATTCTGTCATTTAATTTCTAAGTCATTCTGAAACGTCTTAGAACATAAAAAAGGTCAAATAACATAACATTATTGTTTTAAGTTCTAAATTAAGCTTTTATTACCAAAACTTTTATTAAGACAGGAAAAAAAAATCTCCTTACATCTAATTACCTTTTGCACTGATTTCATGATTCAAACTACTTATTTTGCATAAACATAAGGTCGGGCCAACATGCCACATTGATAAAAACTGGGTACAGGGTTCTTTTAAAATGATAATATGAATATTTGAGAAGTTTGAAGGTTTTGAGAAACATCAGCTGTTCATTCTCATCCTATTCATAGAAAAGGGAAAAAAGAGACTCACTCAGTTGTGATCTGTCTGAAATCTCTGCAGAACTTTTAGCTTTGGTTTCGTGGGAGAAACTGACAGGCCCATAGCCTGAGCTGGCCTGGATAAGAAGATCCAACTCTGGGTGATCACCACTATGGAAGGAGTAATGTGATTCTAACTCAGAGCTGCAGTCATCATCAGTGCCCTCTGAAACAGTGAACATATTATTGCTTTGCAAAACAGGCTTAAAAACATCATTTCCCACACTGACGTATATGGTTTGTAATAAGTGGATAAGCATGAAATAAATGTTTTACATCAGGTATGTTGATATTTAATATGTAAATTCCAAACAACTATTTTTCAGTGTATGGTGATACAGTCGTATGCAAAACTGAACATTTTTATTGAGAAAACACTTCTACACATTGTTTTGAACAATTGCTGTCTGTTTACTGAAAGTAATATTTTGTGGGAAAATCCAACATTGTCCTGTGCGTGAATATTTTAATTGTTTTCCCCCAAATGTTAGTTAGCAAATAAACAGAAATCGTGAAAATGGCAGAAATTGTTAGTTTATCCCCTGAAAAGGATGTGTTTACATATTTCCACTTCTATCTATCTATTTTTATTTATTTATTTATTTATTTATTTATTTATTTATTTATTTATTTATTTTTTTTCACAATATACTGTCCTGTGCATCCAGCATCACTATGAAAACCCTCACCTGTGTTACATTGCAGAAATCCTCTCTTATATCTAGCTATGAGGACACGGACGAGGTTCCCCAGCATGTGCAGCAGTTCCGTGTCACACTGAGATAAGACCTCCAGTAGATACTTCGACTTTGCCCAGTTGGGACTCATGCTGAACTTCTCCCAAAGGTCTATCATTCTCGTCCTAATCAGTGTGGCATCGAGTCTTCCGTCATCCCAGTCTCGGCACTCCACCTTAACTCCACCAGCCTTAACCCGAGACCTGGCGTACGTGAAATCCTTCGCTGAAGTGACCTGGAGGACAGTCTGGAGATTCTCCAGGATCTCCGTGCTCCTGCATCTCAGCAGAATGCCAGTGAGAAACCTTCGCTTGGTCTCCTGTCCTGCCCCGAGGAGCCAGTCCGGGCTCTCCTGCAGGCTGGCCGGGTTACACCCCTCGGCTCTGTCCTCACCCTCCTCTCCTGACCCTCCTGTCCCCTGCTGCATGTCCAGATTATCCTCCTGGAGCCGAAATGAGACGCTGAAGCTGGAGAGAAGGTCCCAGCTTGTTCTCCCTCTTGAGACTCGGAGGGAAAGTTGGTTGCCACGCAACCGAAGAGACACAGCGCACAGGCTGACATGGCGACTACAGAAATTACAGCCGCAGTGACACGAACTCAGAAATCACCTGCAGATTAATCACATTTTAACAATAATAACTTGTGGAATATTCCTTTTATTGTTATAGTTATTACTCCATTCTTTTCTGAAACCTCTGAAGTTCTATGTCACCAGTATATTACAGTCATTGTAAAAATGGGTGCCCTGTCTGATTTAATTACCAGGGATCTGTCAAAGTCTGACCCTCTCAACACATCTGTGGAAGTGTATCACAGCAAGAAGCAACTAAAGGCCTCTTTGCTTTGGTTCAGGAGTCCCACCATCAAGAGAACACTGAAGGGCTGCAAGGATACAGCCACTGCTCTCCAAAACGAATATAACCGCCCATCCACAGTTTAATAAAGATTCCATGGATAAGTTAGAAAGAGCTGGAATCTTTATATAAACCATCCACAAAACGTTTTTTAATCAAACTTTAGGTTTAAAAGAGAAGTGTTATGCTTGGAGAAAGAAAATACTGTGTTCCAGCACAAGAACAGTGTCCCATCTGTGAAATATGGTGGTGATATGAGCTTTCTTGGGAAGTTGTGCCTATTCATTCTGTAGAGCATTTATGAGGCCAGACACTGATGTTGGACGAGAAGGCCTGGCTCACAATCTCACCTCTGTGCGGCCAGTCGAGTTCTGCCACACTGAACTCCTCCAGCCACGTCTTTATGGTGCTCGCTTTGTGCACTGGGACACAGTCATGCTGGAATAGAAAAGGTTCTTCCCCAAACTGGGTCCACAAAGTTGGACGCATGGGTTTGTTCAAAATGTCTTGGCCTGCTGAAGCATTAAGATTACCCTTGTTTGGAAGTAAGGGGTCTAGCACAAACCCTGAAAAACAGGTGTGTCCCAATACTTTTGTCCATTTAGTGTATGTAGCAGCTGTGTACAGTTTGAACAAAATGAAAGCTCTTTTCGTACTTGGACTTAATGTAATACCTGATGAATGTGTGAGTCATTATGTCTGATTTGTATCTTGTTTTACTAAAAAGATTTAATTGAAGAATAAGAAAGCTTTGTGCGCCGCCCGGGAATCGAACCCGGGTCGCAAGAATGGGAATCTTGCATGATACCACTACACCAGCGGCGCTGATAGGAAGCAATAGTACAAACAGGATTAATATACAGTCACTGAGCTGTTTTTTTTCATCAAATTTTGGTTTTTATTACACGTTCCTCTTTGTATAAATTGTATACATTTATATATAAATTTATATATGTGTATATATATATATATTGCTTTTTTGGGTTTGTTTTAGCCCGAAATTGCTAAACAATCGCGCCTTGACAACGACCACGTCATCACAGAGCCAGAGAGTTATTATCCGTTTGTATATATACTTTCGTAATTTTTTACTTATAATTTTGTGATTTTCCACACATAAACGGTCATGCTTTAATGAGGAATCAAGCTTAAATGTTTGCGAGAGAGGGCAGCCTTCGTTTTTGCAGTTGTTTAGCGTCTTTCATAATGAGATTCTTTCTCACGGATTAGCTCTGACAAACAAATATGGGAAGGAACTTTTTGTTTTATTGAAGAATATGGTTTAACTAATAACCCCGACTCTATTAATTCTGTCTTTCTGGTTATGCGCACCTCATCTCTATTGTTAACTATGATTAATTCAAAGTCACGTTGTTTATATTTCACCTAAAAAAAGAGAAACCATGTTGAAGCGAAGTGTCCACAAGAAAAGAGATTGTCAACTACAGCCCAGGTTGATTTACTGAGTTTTTGGTTTATTGTATGTTCACTGAGACCAACTTTTTTTTCTTATTTTTTAATGTACATTTTTTCCATGTTTATTTTTTCTTTTTTTCAACTCTTTTCCATGAGGTCAACACAAACATGTAGACTCTTTTGTAATTATATTACATACATATATTACAGAACTGACAGAAAGCGTGTTAAAGTACTCTTGATGCAGTGAAAAATAACCACACATTTCTATGTGTATGCGTGTGTGTGTGTTTGAAGGTTGATAAACAGTTGTACATGTACATTATCGTGTACAGTAAAAAGTAGATGGAGCTGATGAAGTGACGTAAAGGTTGTGTTTATTATAAATTGGTTGATTATGTCTTAGTGAATTCTACTACAAATCTAGAGCATAAATATTCAGCCTCGTTCCAGATGTGACCTGTGCAGATCCGCACGGTGTCGCTACAGATACGTCTTAAAAATAGACGTGCCGAGACTCAGAAATTACCCCTCTGAAACACTGTAGCATGACGAACAGTCTGTTGAGACTACAAAAAAGAATAAGAACACCATATGTTCTTCCCCTCCCTTTTCTGACACTTGAATCAAGGAGCCCTTACCATGGAAATCTGAATCTCTCACTTTTTAAAAAATAAGAGTCTGATATTGTATGTAAAGACATTCACACTGAAGTTATAAACAGCTGTTAAGAAATCAGGAAAGATTAAGAAATCAAACTGTGGAAGCATGGCGTTGTCCAAAATGTCCAAAAGACTGAACTTCACTGGAAGTAATGTGGGTGTCCCACTAAAAGCAAGTGTCATTTACAGCATGACAAGCAATAAAATTAGCGGTGTGCTATTTTTCAATGAGTTAAAAGGGCACTTTTATTTGCTTCCCCTGTGGTCCACTCATGAAATGCATGGGGTTTTATGCATAGAACAGTCATAATTCATTTCCCCACCCTCTCTTTATCCTTTAGAATAAATATTTTTGTTATTGTGCCTTTAAAACAATGCCATTGGCCTGTGTTCTGACTGGCTGATCTGTATTGTGTCTCTTTTAAAAAGAATCACATAATTTAGGCCTAAATGGGCGGGGCTAAATTCAACCTGCAGTTAAGCTCCGCCCATTCTAACTATTAGAGGGACTGTGACTGTAATGAGACACAATACAGGGCAGCCAATCAGAACAGAGGGTGGATGTATGTACATGCAAAAACAGAATCAAATGAAGAGAAGCACATCTCACAGGATTCAAAACAAGCCAACCATCTAGTGTGTGTGGGTTTTTAAAAATTAGTTCTTAATGTAATGAGAGATGTAGTGTAGGATGTTGTTTTTTCAGTGTAAATAAATGAGTCAGTGACACTTTCTTTTGTGCAGAAATGAAAAGGAGATATGAAAAGTCTTTCTTGCTTTTTTGCCATATTTGTTCCTAATATACAGAGAGATGTACTGTAGGATGGTAGTTTTTTGCAGTGTAAATAAATCAGTCAGTGACAGTTCTTTCTTTTGTGCAGAAGTGAAAGGAGATATGAAAAGTCTTCCTTTCTTTTTGCCATCATTGTGCTTTATCTGTGGACTTCTGTCCAGTTCTGAGGTTCCCAAGTAACTGACCTTTAAATCCTTTAAATGCAAATGATCTGGATTGTTCATTTATAGCTCTTATCTTATCAACATAGTGGGAGGAGGATGGATTGTGTGTAGCAATATCTGTGATGAGACCATCCAAGGTCAGAGAACTGGTGACTGCAAAAACTTTTCATATACAAAAGAACTTTCCACAATTCTGCCATTGTCTTTTATAGATCCTCAGGTCTAGACGCGACGAATGGAGGTTGGCAGAGAGCTGAGCGCGGCGGAGGGGAGGAAGGAAGATGGAGCAGAGCGAAGAGGCAGAGCGATAACAGCCTCTGCTGTAAGAAACGGTTACAAGTCACAGGACCAACCTTACACAGGAAATGGTAACTTCCGCAACACATTTAAAGACTCTCTTCTGAAAGATGTATGGCTGCGTAGGCTTGTTTGGAGGATTTGCTGAGCCCCTTTTTTGTCTGAGTGGATAGTCTGAATCTGCCTGGAGTTTGAGACTGCGGATGCTTTGCTGTCTTCTATAAAAACTCTCTTTTAGAGGATTTGGTAGTGTCATAGGGTGGACGGCCTGAAAACTCTCTCGGCGCAAAATGGTATCAGTCCAGGATGGGTCAAACACAGACAGACTCCTCGTTCCACCTGATGAGGCAAGTCCTAAACACCTTCATATCTGAACTCTGTAGGCTTCAGGGCTTAATTAAAGAGAGCATTAGAGGATGGACATGATGCGACCTTGGCCGCTCCATCTACATGGGTTTAGTACTATCAAAATAATACCTAAAATATATAATTATTGTATGTCTTTTCAATCTGATTACGTCAGATATAATGTAGTATAAATCCAAAGAGAATAAGTGGTTTAATAGCTTTGGTGAGCATTACTAAACCTTACCACCACCTCTGACATTTAATTTCCAGCTACGTCACACAGTAACTGGAGATGACTCAGCATGGGGACTTTATGGTGTGTGTAATGGCATGGAATTGGTGGCTTACCTGTGAAAAACAGAATCTGAATCTGATGCATCGTTTACAAGCTTCCTCATAGTAAACAAGGAAGAGTTTTAGAGAACTGCATGCTACCACCACAGCACTGCCCACCCATCTATTTGCATGGGCATGTTCCGCATGGGCCTGATAATAACCCATGATATTGAAATAAGACATTTTCAAACTCTTCTCTTAATCCTACCAATCCTACCAGACTATGTGTGTATGAGAGAGAGAGAGTGTGTGTCTCTGTGTGTGTGTGTGTGTGCGTGTGTGTGTGTGCGTGCATACAATACAGCCTCAAGGCAATAGGTGAATAGCATTAAAGAAGAAATATATTTGTGTGTGCATGTGTGTCTATATGTATATGTATATGTATATATATATATATATATATGATGTGTGGTTCTGTGGTACCAAGCAGATGTTTTGATATTAGATGTTAGATGTTTTGTGACATCACACAAACAATCCAATTAAAGTGGCTCTTAGCTGTACCGTATTGGCTAGAGAGAGACAATCATTATGACACAGTGTCTCAATCTTCAAAATATACCCTTTAAAAGTGATTCTAAAATGACTTTTACTTGGACTGTGTTACTACCTCAATACTCTAGAAACTTCATTTCTACATCATAATTTGCATCATAGAGTGTTAACTGCATATTAAATCGCTTTCATATGTAATTCTTTTTAAATGAACCAAACGCAATTCTGCTGTAGAGCTTTAAAGAGGTCACGGTCCTCTTTAGCACTGAGATCTCAGACAATAGTTGTTCACACCACAGCTTCAATAGAAGTCGAACCACATCTGAGCTAAATCATGGGCAGTGTGGTTTAAGTTCAACGTTTAACCTAACACATAATCTGATTGGCTGAACCATGTTCAAATCCATTAACGGTAAAATATGTCTATTAAAACCCATTGTTCATGAAATCATTATTAATCATTATTTAACTTTAGCACTTGAGGTTTTGCACAGTTTTATAAAAGCAGTAAGCCCCTCAAGTCAAGTGAATTCTCTTTAGTTGGAGTCTTTTACAGTGCGTTCCATTGGCGATTAGCATCACCTTTTAATCTCTGTAAAAACACACAGACTGACATACCTTGTTTTCTTTAATATGATCTTCATAAGGTCTCAAACACACTCTGCATTTAACCCATTCACCAAGTGAAGCAGCGGGCTGCCAGGAACACAAATCAGTTGGATCACAACCAAAGCAAACCCAGACCAAGTCAAGAGGTTCACGTTTGGAACTCTTTGGAGAGTTTGAATGGCACGTTCTCACATGAGCAGAAAGCCAAGACTCAACAGTCTAAGACCACTTGAATTGCTGAAAATGCTCTTAGTTCCAAAGCAGTCACTGAATAAAAATTTAACAGTTAAAATGAATAATAAAATTAATATGAATAAAATATTAATAAAATTAATAAATTTAAAACCCAGTAAACCCAGTTCAAAGGATAAATTGTGTCCCAGCATCCAAAATGATTCAACTGCCAGATATTCAGGATTGCACTGTTAATGTGAGAGTGTAAATCAGTCAAATCCTGATAATTCAAAGTATTGTTTTATGAGGAAATGTAGAGTCTATGCAGCCAAAGTAAGCCCTAAATTTTACTCCTTGTCTTTATTTTGAAATAAATGCTTTTTTCCCCTCATTTTTTGTCTCTTCATGCTCCTCTGGCTGCACAGTCCCACTCAAGAGGATCAGGTTCAACTCAAAGAAGGCAGAGACAGGTAAGAGAGCTGGCAACCTTACCTCACATCCTATGCATTATTGTTGGAATAAAACATCCTTTTTTTTGCTTGTTTTTGTATGCTCTGTATAACATTGTTGTTTACTGAATTATATGACACTACTGTTGTATGGTTTCATTTCCGCTTCAGGGATCTCCTGCACGGAAGCTGGGAATGACAAGGAGACAGAAAGACAGAAAGGTAAACACTAAAGTTCATTCATTCAGGAGGTCCCACGAGTCTTACTCAGATTCGGACTGACACATTTTTTCGTTCAACACACCTGATTCTTACAAAGTCCTTTGTTACTGGCTTGCTTAGCTGAATAAACTGGAGGTGCAAATCTTTAACTTGTATAATTTGACTATAATCCTTGCTGATGCCTTTTTGATCGCCCATAAATGAACCAAAAAGGATTGGTGGAGTTCAATATTGTTTTGGTATTGTACTGGGACACAGCAGTAGCTCGGTTATTTTAAGGTCTGATAAATGCATTAGAATTATAAAGAAGTTGAACTGAACATTTCATTGCAGGATTTCAAGGATCCAGAAAACCCAGAGGAGGTGGAGAAGAGGCACAAAGAGCAAGAAGTGAGCAGTGAGATGTTTTACATGCACTGTGAACTTAATTTTAGTTGATTCAAATTCTTATGGTTTATAGAAAAATATTTAAATTGTTTTACTTGAATTGCTCTAATTGTATTTGTGTATTGTGTGCACTTACCACCACACTCAAATTGTGTGGTGTATGCTTAATACTATTTTTAGCAACTTAATTATTAAAGTAATTCAAATGCATTCAGCTACTTTCTCGCAACATAATTTTTTTATAATTCGGTGTCCGTACTGAACCTAATGAATTACTGAACCTAATGAATGAATGAATGAATGGATAAGTATTACTTGCAATGTCTGCAGCTCAAACCCTTGTACAAGGAGCTTCTGTACACCATTAAACACAGACTAGGGAAGACAGCCAGCAATGCAGAGTACACTGCCACTCAGCTAAAGGACTATATCAAAGAGGTGAGCTTGCACACACCATGTACTGTAAAGCTGAAAATTAAGTACGAGTGTTTAATTTGACCTTTTCATCAAACCACACTCATTATGACCAACAGGTGGCAAGGATCTCACCAAGTTTTCTGGATAGTCGTTTAATCCTACAGTGTTATTACACTGTACTTGCCTTTTGATGATTAAAGATCATTTTAAAGTAGAAAATGCACAAATGTCTCCAGCATTATAAACAGGCCAGAAAGTCTGAAACAAGGTTCTTTATTGTCTGTCTTGGTCTTAACACAAACATCACTGAACTCAGTCTTGACTTGGACATGAACCTCTTTGCACTCAGTCCTGACATAAACTTTCTTGGACTCGACAAAACTCTCTTGGTCTTGACTACTGCTCTGCTCTCTACCATAACAACTGGCTTCTCCTGATGCCAATTAAGCCATTTCTGCATTAAATATTCATATGTAATGACACAGAATTAGTCTGTATCCAGCACTCAGTGTAAATAAAATGTTAATGCGTATTTTACAGCAGCTTCATACAGCCATTCATTCTGCCCCTACTTGTATTGACCGCAGTCTGTGAGTGAGGTAAAGCTGGTGCAGTAATACATGACAGCACATTTGACAAGGAAGAAAAATTAATTGTGCCGTTTGGGCTAGGTGTACATCAGCCCCGATCTCATGCATTTCTTATTTTTCTTATGACCTGTTGGTGGTGCTACTGTGTCCACAGGAGTCCAAAATAGTCACCATCCATTTGTTAACAGCCAGTGATGTGGATTAAACCTAATTTTATGCTTTTTTCATTAAAAGAGACAAAGGGCTTGCCCATTCATACCAGCCACTGGTATGTATATTATTTGTTTTAGTAATGCGCTTTAAATCTGTTGTTCTTAAAGGCTTTTGGCATGACAGATGCTGAACATGAGAGCCTGAATGAAAAAGTCGAGAAAACAGAGGTAATTTATTCATTTATTGATCTGTTGAAGACAAGCCTGCTCTTTTTGTAAGTGCACATTGTGACATCGTCTGTTGTAGAAAGTGCAGTACAACTACATTTGCATATAGGTTTTTTTTTTTTTTTTTATTTTCTTTCTCACACTCACTCATCCCAATTTTTTTACAGAAGCCAGTCTACTGCCTGAAGGTTACAGTCAAGGAAGCCAAAGGGATTCTAGGAAAGGACATTAGCGGTATGGGTACTAAACGCAACTGTTTTTACCTTTTCAGAACCCCACTCATTCGAGGTTATGTGTTGAGGATGTGATTTCAAAGCTATATTAGTCCAAACTGCTAAAAAAGGAAATGACATCATTGACACATGTAATAAAAAACTTCCTCTTAGTAATATTGTTCCTCCTTTGCCTTGGATGTCCATGGCAGGCTTCAGTGACCCATACTGTCTGCTGAGCATCCTACACAAGGGGAAACAGGCTCAGAGCAGCACCTTCCCTCCCAAACCACAGAAGGCTGTGGTGAAGGATTCAGCCGAGCATGGGGAAGTGTTCCAAACAAATATTAAGAAGCAGACACTGAACCCGGTCTGGGACGAAACCTTTGCACTGTGAGTGTTCAGAAAAAAAAAAAAAAAAAACCTTTGTTGTTTATGTGCTGGTATACTGTACATAGCTATGTTTAAGCTGTCATTTACCGACAACAAATGCAATAAATTAATTGTGTGGTCATTTGAAAATTGGAAGATGATCACCATGATAACACCTCCACAGTTTTGAATTAAGTAGTCATAAACTGATTTCCCTGCTGAAATATCTCTGATATTCCAATAATCAACAGTTTGGTTGATGTGCCACAGCAAGAAAATCAACTCTACTAAACAATGATCCTTAGTTTCCCAAACCTATATTACCCTTCAAACTGCAGGCTTATTAGTTATTAAATCTAAGTTATTATTGGGTAACTGATTTTAAATTAATTGGCAATTTGTGTAATTATGAGAGGGAGGAAATAAAGTTTGTTCACACATATAGACCTCTAAATGTAATGCCTAAACTCTTAAATACAGGCCTAAATCTTAAATCATAAA
This sequence comes from Hydrocynus forskahlii, assembly GCA_037974365.1. Taxonomy (NCBI): domain Eukaryota; kingdom Metazoa; phylum Chordata; class Actinopteri; order Characiformes; family Alestidae; genus Hydrocynus; species Hydrocynus forskahlii. The sequence continues at coordinate 46,385,268 of JBBPCX010000114.1, read as the reverse complement.
TACAGTCCCAAGCTACTTTTTATTAAGCAATATGGAGTCTGTGCATCTCATGTAAGTCCTGTTTTCTCTCCTTTGTATTTGACAAAACATGACTCACAAAATTGGATTAATATAGTGCAGCATTTTTAACTCTTTAGCCACACACTCAGTAAGGTCAGTAAGATCCCTTAATATATATACAAACTTAGGTTATACTGAGATGCAAGTCAGTAAGTACTGTTTACATCCCTGAGCAGAGGTGAAAAATCCTGGAGTCGGTTTTACTTTGTGAACCTGAATTTTCCACCTCTGTTCGTGGGGTATATTTGACTCAGTAGAGCAGCCTGGAAAATGAAGAGACAGCATCATGACTCATGATCATTTAAACTGAAGTTCATCATGGCACTTCTCTCTCTGTTGTTTTCATTTAGGGTGTTTGAAGATATAACCTCTGCCAACTTTCACATGGAGATGTGGTGAGTAGATTGGCCTCCTCTGCACAGCGGGCGAGAGCTGGAGCTTTGGTTTCATTTCAGCTGAGTCAATGCGGTTGAACGAGGTGGAATTGAGGTTTGCTGAACTGTTCTTTTTTGACTCTGCAGGGATAAAGACGAGGAAGTGTCGCTCGCTCAGAAATTCGACGAGTTTCGGACAAACTTCCACGGCCTGAAAAGGTCATGCCAACGCTCTTCACCCACACACACACACACACACACACACACACACAATCATCAGACCCCGTCTATACTTCGTACCTTTACATGGTGTAGATGTTCTTTACATCTCATTAACAAAACATTATTCTTACGAACAATTCTTTGAAATGTTCTTCATGGACCAGAAGTGGCTCTTCTGGGGCATTGCTCCAAAGACCATTTTAGAACCCTATATAATTAAGAGAGTATAGGGGGTCCTCGGGTTATGACATAATTCCATTTCTACGACAGCCTAAGTCACTTACTGATCCTAACACAGTAAAATAATCTAGAACATAAAAACACAACTAAGCCACAGAAAAAGTATTATTTTGCCACGCGCAACCAAAGAAATTGGCCCATGAAGTCCGTAAGTGTGAAACTAACGGCGTAGACCGAACACTCACATCGTAATTTTTAAAAGTTTTTAAGGGAGTGAATGTCGTAAACCACGTGGGTTTCCTCCCACCGCCAAAAACATGCGTGCATTGGGTATGGGTCAACTGAGCACACTAAATTGCCCCTAGGTGTGA
>JBBPCX010000114.1:46356723-46376416 GCA_037974365.1 Hydrocynus forskahlii | reverse complement strand
GGTCAGGACTCTGTGTGGACCAGTCAAGTTCTTCCACACTGAACTCCTCCAGCCACGTCTTTATGGAGCTCACTTTGGGCACTGGGACACAGTCATGCTGGAACAGAAAAGATTCTTCCCCAAACTGGGCCCACAAAGTGGTCTGCTGAAGCATTAAGATTGTCCTTCACTGGAAGTAAGGGGCCTAGCCCAAACCCTGAAAAACAGGTGTGTCACAATACTTTTGTCCATATAGTGTATTTCAGCTGTATTTTCACATTTAAGTTAACATTTACTTTCTTGTTATGTGGCAAAGTGGCCTTTGTAGAGCAAATTGTCTTGCATTATGCAGTCTGGCTTCTGGAATGTTTTCTCCTCCTGGAAGAAAAATAATTGAACCCACCTGGGGCTGATTAGAGTCTTCTCACTGTTTTAATAATTTGCTGGATCTGTGAAGGATTGCCATTGTTATGTCTGACCTACTTTAAAGAAGTGATGTTAAATGAAGAGACCTCACACTTAAGGACACATCATGCTGATTTATGTCCCTGTGCTCTGGACACTACATCTGTCTAGAGCTAAATGCCACACATTTTCAGGTTATTCTCACTGGTCAGAATCTTTTATGCTTCTGTTCAGCTTGACTCATTAGTTACCAGGCATGCGTGCATGACGTCAAGGTTAAGTTGTGTATGAGACAGTTCCCTCACACTACAGTATGCTGAATCAAATGCCGAAGGTTTAGTACAATCAGGAATGGCACGACTGAGGACTGAGTAGACTGGAGTAGACTATTCACACTAATTAAAAGCAGCACGAGATCAGGATACTTTAAACCATTGTCTGGATTGGCCAACTAGCTGAATCGCTCTCTAGTGTTAGGCAGGGCATTGCCTCACTTCCCTTTATGCAGACAGTTACGCCTAAAACATGGTTTATTTGGCCGTTTCTGGTATAGCAAGCAAAATAACAAATCCAAAGAAAGAATGAACATTTTCACTGACCTGTACAGTTTTTCCCATTGGATAGCACTGGCTGTCACATTACATCCCTCACATCAATGCCTTACTTGCTATCGTCCTATAATTAAATATTATACCATTTGTCTTCCCTTTATGCAGACAGTTGCAGTCAATGCACTGTTTATTTGGCAGTTTATGTCACAGCAAGTAAAATAACGAGCCTAAAGAATGTTTTAAAGGACCCTAATTACATTAAATTACATTCTTTCGGCAGACAATTTTATCCAAAGCAACTTGTCTCTGTTGTGGTTCCCTGCTGGTGGAAAGAGCTGCCTGAGGCGACCAGAATCCCTCTGTATCTTCAAAAACCTCCCGAAGACCCGTCTATTCAGAGTGCATTTACTCTATGTAGGAGTACATAGAGTTTAGCACTTAGAACTCTGCTCTGGTTCTCACACTGTCCTGAAACTTTAATGTTTCATCATATTGTTAGTTGCTTTGGATGAAAGCATCTACCAAATGAATACAGTTAATTTAATCTGGTGTCTGTCTTTGCGTAGCACCAAGCCAAACATGTGCTACAGCTTGCTACCATCTAAGATGTGTGAGGTGACAGACTTTTAAAACCTATTCCAGCTGGTGGCCTTGTGATCTGAAGGTTGTGGGTTTGAATCCCAGGACTGCTAGTGGCACCACTGAGGTACCTTTGAGCAAGGTACCGTCCCCGGGTGCTGTGTTCCTGGCTGCCTGCTGCTTCGCTTAGTGAATGGGTTTAAATACAGAGGAAGTTCACACTGTGTGCTTTGTTGTGTTCGCATATGACAGGATGGTCACTTTAAAGACCAGGTGACCTCAGTCTAATCAGGCCACCACACCGCTCGATAATTGGCAAACTATTTGGCCTCTTCCACTGTGAAACAGTCCCTGGCCAACTTAGAAGATCAAATAAAAAAGGACTGAAATCAATGCCTGTAATCAGTTGAAACGAAAGCACGTCTTCTTCCCCATCTAACTTTATTTCCTGTGTAAGTTGCACAAGGTCATGTTAACTGACAAGCTAAACTCAGCTGTGTGCTTGTGTGTCTTTGGCAGTGTCTGGAGCAGTGTTTTCATGCCGAGGGGAATGGTCTTCCTCTTAAGACGCTACACACTGATGAATATAAGGTCAGCATTTTTTACACTGCAAAACAATCTTTACAAAACAAATAACTAAAATAAAAAAAGAACAAGGAAAGAGGTATTAGAATCAAAATGATCTCTCAATATAGTGTGAAAATTCCACTTGTTAAGCTTAAATAATGAAAAAGATCTGTTATTTGTTTTCAGGATCCTCTGGCTTGTTGAGATTTCTTTTTTTTTGCAGTGTATTATGAATGTTTTCTCTTATTCAGTATCATTTACTACACTGATAAACAAGCCAAATGTCTGGAAGCGCTACCTTTGTAATTTGAATGTTTTTTGGGGTTTTTTTTTTGTTGAAGAAATAACAGTTATATGAATACTTATATACACAACCAAAGGGTCTGGCTGTATATATATCTATATATATATATATATATATATATATATATATACAGGACTGTAAATAACACATCTGGTTAATGTAAGGTTCTGGGTTCTACAAGGAATGCAAAGATAATTTGATCTCATATACAATACTAGAGTGCATCATTGCACATCAATGGAAAACTACATTAAGACATTTACTGACATTTGACTAATGTCAAAAAATGCCTTAATGTATGGTGAAACAAGCATATGTATTTAAATCTCATTTCTCCTCTTTGCCCCCCACCCCTCCAGACACTGCAAAACCACTTGATGCTGCACTCTATGAGCTGCCAGCAACTGATCGAGAAGTTCTTTGAGAGGAAAGTCTGGGAGCAGGTGTGATCACAATAAAAAGTCAATACTGAATGGTTTGTGCGTCTGCATGTCCTGCATGTGAAACGTTTCATTGTTCATTTGTGTTACAGAAAGTGTGTCATGGCGAGAAATATGGAGCAGTCACACTCATTATTGTGTACAAGCGCTCGGAAGGGAAACTGCACGTAGAAGTGCTGAACGCGGTCAACCTCATCCCCCTCGACTCTAATGGTAATCTCAACACACATCACAACCATAACCTGACAATTCTGAAACAGTTTAAAGCTCTCAGGTACACACAGAAGAAGAATTTGTATGTCAGTTATTGGAAAAATGTACAAAACAAGTTACACTACATGGACAAATGTATTGGGACGTCTGACCATTACACCCACAGGGGCTTTAATGACATTGCATTCAAATACATATACGTTCAGCTGATATCAGTTTAGTGATACACAGCTAAAAAGGATGTGATGGGTCTTTATAAACAGGATCCAGTGACCCTTTTGTCCAGCTGTCCCTGGAGCCAAAGCACGTGTTCCCGCAGGTGGAGCCACGCTTCACCAGAATCATAAACTGTGAACTCAACCCGCTGTTTGAGGAATCCTTTGAGTTGTGAGTAAAAATATTAGAACACCTAAACTTATTTGACTTACTGAACTCATTTGACTCATTTCTATTTTCTAATAGAAAATATGGAAAAACAGTGACAGACGTAGGTAAATGATGTAGGCAAATTTGATGTTACTCCTAAAAAATCCTAAATATTAAGAGCCCAGACCTAGATTAATCTTAATCCTAAAAGGTAAGGTTAATTTGAAGGCAGCTGGTGGTCTAGTGGTTGTGAGTTTGAATCCCAACACTGGTGGTGCCATCACTGAGGTACCCTTGAGCAAGGTACCGTCCCCACACACTGCTTCCTGGGCCCCACCCTGTTGGTGGTAGCCCCCTGTTCACTTTGTGAATGGGTTAAATGGAGAGAGAGAATTTCACACTGTGTGGTGTGTTCACACGTGACTATATGGTAGTCATTTCAAAGGTAAACCACCATTCGCATTACAGTTTAGCTCTAGACTCAGGTAACTGTCCCAGAATGTATTATTTTGTTCATGAATTGAGAAATCTGAGGGCAATATTTGAACCACAATATTGCCTTTACTGCATAAATGCTTCTACATCTGTTCTCCTGTCTGCTGGTTTGGTGCAATAATGGTGATTTAACCCCTGTCCTGTGTGGAGCAGTTCTGTGACATTAGATCAGTGCCAGTCAGCAGGAGCGTGTCTGATGGTGACCGTGCTGGATCACGATACCCTGAGGAGCGATGATTTTGAAGGAGAAGCGTTCCTGTCCCTAAAAGGTGTCCCAGGAGTAGCAGGAGGAGGAGCGCCAGACCCGACCCCCGCTCAGATCCGCCTTCCTCTGCTGCACCCCAAACCTAACAGTATGACCTTCTTCTCTTAAAGCAGTGGGCCGGTGTGGCTGCAGGAGCTCACCTGATCTCCTGTTTGAAGACTGAAATCAGGTGGGCTCCTGATTGGTTGGAATGAAAACCTGCAGCCACACCCGCCCTTTGTTGGCACCCCTGTCTTAAAGGAACACATGTATAAAATTTAATTTACACATTTTTCTCTTACTCCATTAGTAGCCAATGAGCCAAAACACGTTTGGTGTCTGAAATGTATTCCTTTAGTTTTGCACCAGAGCTATGAGGCTAATGTAGCTAACAAGTAGTGGCACGGATCAGCGTTGTGCAGACTACATGCCTAAGTCATCACCCTTTTGCCTCAAATTTAACTTAAAAGGGCACGTTAGCCAAAATGAGAACATTGCTGGAAATGCTTACTGTCCTCCTTTAGCAATGCTGCAATAGCCTTGAGAGAATTTAAGGACTAAAGAGAAAAAAACCCTTCTGATGCATCATGAAGGTGGGGAAACTTTAAAAACACTAAATCTGCTTTTTTGGTGGATACTTGAGGGCAAATTGTTTGATGTGAAAAATATCACATCTGTATTCATGACCGTCTACATCAGTGAACTGTATTACTGGATGACAGATTGAAAGAATTCATGTCATGCATAATGGGTATTGTAGTCAGAAACTACTGATGAATTGTACATTTTGCCAAACCTGTGAGGTTGTAGGATACAGTGCTGCACTACAGATACTTTTGCTCACCATAGTAAAAAACATTAAATGCTAGATCAAGGCTGGAATGCAACATAATCTTAAATGTGCTTATTAATGTGGTTTCTGACTGAATTTATGGTGTGAAACTTACATGTTCTCCTCGTGGTGGCGTGGGTTTCTTCTGGGGTCTCCGGGTTTCTCCCACAGTCCAAAGACATGCTGTCAGGTGAACTGGGGATTCTAAATTCACCGTAGGTGTGAGTGTGTGAGCAAATGGTGTGTGTGCCCTGTGGTGGCGCCCCACCCAGGGTGAATCCCTGCCTCACGCCTCTAGACCCTGGGATAGACTCCGGGTACCCGCGACCCTAGTAAGGAAAATGAATAAATGAAAGAATGACTAAATGTAATTCTTTTAAGATTATATACATAAAAGTAGTAGCAGAAAACACATTAAATGCTAGTTTAAGGCTGTAATGCAACTTAAAGTAATTTTAAATACACTTATTAATGTGGTGCATGCAATTCTTTTAGATCATATACATACAAATAGTAGCAGCAACCCCCTGCAAGCCTGACTGAATACATTTGAGGTAATGGTGATGAATATATTTTTTTATTTTACACCATTACACCATCATACATAAAAAGTGGTATAAATCATACATAAAAAGTGGTATAAAGGGTATAAAAACCCTTCCTTTGTGAATTGTAATCTGGTCAAAACATATAATGTGTGGTAACTGGTAGGACACACAACCTGCAGTGCTGTAGCCCTTTGAGTTTAAACTGAAATATTGCCTCATTTGAAACATTTGTTTCCTGTGTTGACAGGTGAAACCACCCTGAAGCTGCTTGAGACCAGAAAGGGCGAGCGCGAGGCTCAAGCCTTTGTCAAACTGCGCAGGCAAAGAGAAAGAAAGTCTCAGGAAGCCCAATGAAAGGATGACCAGGGAAAAAAGATGGAAATGTGAACCTCTTTGAAAATCTATGGCTGTACGTAAAGTGGTGCTAGAGGAGTTGTGAACCCTTTAAGAATGTTATGAATTCCTACATAAATCTGACCTAATTTAATCAGATCTTCTCATTTGCTACAACAATAGATAAAGAGAACCCAGATGAAACAACACAAACCAAGTTTTCCAATTAGTTACTGAACAGAGTGATCCAACATTAGATGTCTTCATTAGTAAATGCATCCTGTAGCTATTTATCACTCTCAAACTTTGAATTAGAAGAATTCTGACCTCCTCCTCCTCATATCTACATTTACATTACATTGCATTCATTTGACAGATACTTAACGAAAAGCAGCTTACTATTTGAGGAAACGAACAAATGCATGAACTACCCCAGGTCTTGCCTCTACATTTCTATTCAATTCTGCTTCAACACATTAAACAGACTGCAATGTTGTTCTTGGAGTGTAGTGTCTTCCACCCTTTTGTCATGTCTGTATGTGATGTCACAGAATATGCCTTGCTCCTGGGAAGTCAAAGACTTCTGGCAAGGGTAACCGTGGTGTCGAATTGTCTCTGTACACTTCAGACACAGGAATTTGTTCTGTCAAGTTTTCCAGCATCCTCAAAACCCAATTTTGAGATATGCTATCTTTTTGCAAATGTATATTGAAGATCAGACTGATGTCTTTTGAAGGGGACATAACATACCTCTTTTAATAGGTCTATGGGCTAAACAATACATGTTCATGATATTCACAAAATCACTCGCACATGAAGAGATCTCACCAGCTTTATTCTTGACAGTTTCAGTCCCTTTCAAAATGAACCGTTCAAGGGCTCTGTCACTTTTATGCAAATAAGCTGTTGCTGGCCACGCCCCACCCACCCTACGCTTACGCTGCGGGTTTACCACGTTAAACAGAGGCGCTATCAGCCCTATATGTCGGACCCCGAGTGGGACCCAGAGCGCGATGAACACACTTCATGAGTGACTTGCCTTTGCCTGTAGCCGTAGCGCTGGGCGTATGCCTGCTCGTAAAACCAGCAGACAAAAATGGCGGATCTTTAATCTAGTGGATGCGGTCTCGACTGGTGAGGGGTGGTTCTATGCAAATTTCCTTATCCTGGTCAGGATAAAGGAGCCATCCAAACGGCTCGTAGAAGCATGATTCCTGACACCCCTTGGAGTGTTTATAGTTTATAGGAGACCCAAATGGAAATGCAAAAGGATGCAAAATGTGGTTTGCATAATATGTCCCCTTTAAATAGGGCACGATCACCCCCACTTTCACCCTACTGTCATTCTGTTGACCCTAACAGAGTTCTAGATGCCCTCAGACATTTTAATATCGGATTGTTTAAATAAATGAGTGAAAAACTATACAACTGTTAATGTGACTTAGTTTTTCTTTGGGGTTCACTTTATCAGTTTTTGTAACTTACCTGAACGTCCACATTTTAGGTCAAACTTCAAAATTGAATGCTAAGGGGTCCCCAAACACTCTTGCACCACAGTTTCTCTTTATTTGCATATATTAATATATTGTTTATGTTAATTTTACTGAGCTGCCAAGTTGTAAGTATTCTAGAAGTTAGAATCTACTTTAGAAGTTAGAATAATTGTAATAGCTATTTCTACAATACAGAATCTCAGGTATGACCATTGCATTGTATAGTTTGCCATTTTCTTATTAAAATCTCTTGCAAGAACAGAAGTAACTGAGCCGTTTTTATCCAAAAATATACATTTGTTTATTGTCTCATACAAAATCAGATTGAAACACTGAACATTTTGAAGCAGACGCCTACAGAACTCACAGTGAAGCTCTAATAGCAAAGAGGTCAAATTCCCCCACCTTCAAAACTGAACTGAATCGAAATCCTTCTAGCACGTCTGCTCCCTGGGGCAGCGTTTCTCCAGGACAGAGCATTTTCTAAACATGATTCATCTCACTAGCTCATAATGAGTCTCCTGATGAGGTGAATCATGTTTATTTAGAGGGAAAAGATAAATGGCTGAACTTCAGAAACACTTTATTGCCGACTTGCGGGGTGAGTCTATTCAGACTTGGTCTTAACTCAAACCTAGCCCTAGAAAAACGACATTACCTTACGGCATGATACAAAAACTGTACAGTAATACGTCCAAACGACCGTATAGGCTCACCCGCTACTGCTAGAACATTAATTTGCTGCCCTTATACATGGGTGCCTGAAGTCAGTGATGAATCCAACCTCACTGTCTGACACATGTTCACACACAAATATCAAAAACCAGTCAAAAGTTTGCATGAAAAAAAGAGCAGAAAGTTTCAAGCAGACTTGTTTCTTAATACAGAATCAATGTCCCAAACAGGGATCTTTGTAAATGACTATAAATGCTTTTTAATAGCTTCCTTGATGCCCTGCTGCAGATTCTTGGTTGTGATGTGAGGAGAAAAACCTGAGTGTATACTGAGTTGTGAGAGTAAGCACGTTTTTTTCTTTAGAAAACCGTGGAATAAGCTTAAAAACTCGCAACACGTAGTCTTCGGTAAATGTACACTGCTTCCTTTGTAATAGAAATTTTGGGGAAAAAAAAAAAAAAAAACACCTTAAAACCCGTAAGCAGACACTGAAATGCCATGAAGGTCCATTCGGAGAGGTTCCGAACACAAGCTGGCACTCGGTTTTGTGAACACTGAGGCAATAAGCGGTGATTGTCAAACTCGATCGCTATTTGTTGGCCCTTCATTCGATGCTATCAAATAAGTCTATGGAGTAATCACATCGCTTGCTCGGAAGCTTTTCCCCAAAAACGTGCTGCCGTTACAACCACGTGTGCATCAGACAGAAACCTCAAGTGTTGCTGGGCCTCCATCCGCAGTTATCTAACAAATTTATGGAATAATCACATCATTTGCTCCAAAGCTTCGTTTTTCTGAAAACGTGCTATCACACCCACGTCTGCATCAGACAGACACCTCAAGTGCTTCTGCCCTATTATCAAAATGCATGTTCATATACTCAAATTATGCAAACAAAAAGTGTCCACAATGTTTATACTCCACATTTTTTGTTCCTACAATTCATTTTCGGACAATAATAGGAGATCTGACATCGAGTTAGAAGTTTCACCACTAGTTATTTGCTTCAGGGCCCCCGATATACAACATGGGACCAGCTAATAGCCCTGTATGAGGATGTGTGTGTGTTTTTGTGGGTGAGAGATAATGAAGCAGCAGAAGGAGAGGTCTCAGAATGGGGTTAATAGACAAGATTCTGGTTAATGTACATGTCAAGCTGAGAGTAAGGATTATGACTCAGGCCATGAAACCACCTTTGTGTTCTCTGTAAATGATCTTCTAAATTAAAGCTCATATTAGACCTGCTGATGTAGAAACAGAAACAGTCTTTACTTAGACATTTCATTAGTCAAACCAGGTATTTCAAAAAGAACCGTTTACATCAGCGGGTCTAATATATTCATATGACGATGACCTTGTCTAAAATGGTTAGAATAAGTGATAATGATTGTGGTTATAATCAAAAAGTGTTAAAGTTCAGTACTGAAGGATTAAATAGGTTAGATAGGTGTTGGGTAAAGGCCCAATCAGGAAGTTCCACTACCGTCTTGGGACTAAATCTAACAATACAGTCGCAATATTGTTTGTAAGATTTTTGTTCTTGAAGCTCAAAAATTGGTCCACCAGAATACTCCAGCAATTTTTTCAACCTAATTTCTATCTGCTGCATTTGTACTATACTGTCAGTTACAGTGAAAACTAACAAATTCCCTATACTTAGACCAAAAAACTGACATAAAACAAAACTCATCGTAAACTCATAACAGACCTATAAATGTCAAAGAAACATAATAGAAGCCACTGGACAGCTGATAAATCTGAATGATTCTTTTGAAATCCCGTCCCTACTAATATGCGCACAAACAATTTCTTCCCTTTGGAAAAATAACCCCATCTCTGAAAGATCTAAAGATCTAATTATACAAGTTCATCTCATTTTAAAGCTGTGTTTATAAATATTTGACACATTTTATGGCCTACAAAAATACATTTTGTATAAAGCTTCACAATGGAATTCAGCATCTGCCCAACGGCTTCAATTACCAGTGCGATAATTATCAGTGCACAGATTTTTGGTTTGAACTAAAAAGAGAAATTTCCTGTCTTTGATCACTGACCATATGTTACAGATGTGGCATTCAGAGATTAGGTTAAAAAACACTGGACAATTCGCTTAAGAGTAAATCTGGCTTGTGGATGTGAACTGAAATAAAAGTTTACTAGTACCACTTTACAATAAGACTACCCCTTATATAGGATATATAAATAATATAAATACAAATTGTTAATTAGGTTGTGGACAGTCAATAATAATTAATAAATAATCAATAAGCAGTTATAAACAAGTTACAACAGTTGTCATACAATAATGCAGGTGCACTATTTGGCAGAATCTCAGACCTTGCTAGTGGCTGAGATTATCTTGTTTCTTTAAACTGTCACCTTCATCAGGTCTTTGTTAACATGCTACTACCATTAAAATCTTGCGATTTTGTGAAAAACAGAGCCGGCAAGATAAGCTCAGCAATTAGCAAGATCTGAGATCCTGCCAAATAGTGAGCCTGCATCAGCTACATTTATTGCAACTGTTACAACTTGTTTATAACTGCTTTATATTTATAAACTGATTCATAAACTATCCATGATCTAATAAAAACCTCATTACAAAACATTTATAATCGGTTTATAAGGGTGGTCTTATTGTAAAGTGATACCAGTTTAGTTTACTGAACTCAAGCCTCTACATGGAGATCCGGCTTCTGAAAGTTATGCTTCAGTTCCAATCCACCACATCCTCAGAAGAGCTGGAGCAAAGAGCTGGAGCAGGTGTGCACGATCTGGACTGGATTGGAACTCAGAAGACAAATCTCCAGCAGGAGGCCTGCCGACTTTTAGCTGAAGCTCAGAACAGTAGTTAGGGCTAAGCTTATGGAATTGATCGGGTCTGTTGTGTTGTTTCTTTAGGACTGTGGCAGATTTAGGCTCTGCTGGTGCTCAGAGCACACCGGGCATTCTGCAGAGGGGGCACACCGTTCACAGCACACACCGTGTTGGCACGGCAAGGCCACCGAGCCCAACTCCTCACACAACACACAGTATAACCTCTGCTTTCTGTATACAGCCTAAGAAAGAAAAAAGAGACAAAAAAGAGAAGGGCGGTGAATAAAAGTGGTATTTACCAAAAGCCATTTAACCATTTGAATGGAATGATAGATTTATGTGTTATCTTAATACCATTAATGCTTGGTTAAAGCCACTTTGCTTGTTGCTAGTTTGACCATAATGCAGTGGAGGCTGAAGCTCTACTGCGCTGGCACTGCTGTCATGCAGCCTTCGCCTACAAATACAGATTTTCCAGAGGCAGGTGCGAAAAATAGCTCTCTGGATAAAAGGCACTTTCAGGCTCTACCACAGCGAAATTATATACCACAAAGGTACAGAGAGTCTGGAGTGTCCTTTACAAGCCAAATGCCACTACGCAATATCAATAATACGGGCGGCAGTGCATGTGGGACAGGAGTGAGAGCCTCTACTCATGAGGAGCTAGAGCCACTGACTGTAAGGGAGGGTGATATTTTATCATGATCACAAATTACTTAAATTCTTCGAGTATATTGCGGGGACATAAAAATGAAATTCAAACAATTTTGTTATTTTACACACGTCCAATGCATATGTCTACACATATGTGCACGTCTTTTGACCTTCATAATTATAAAGGAAATGATGTTCTATAGAAAACTTAACACTATTGACACTCATGCAAACAGTGTCATCCATTGTTAACTAATGGAGTTGAAAAGCTAAGTGTCCCCAAACTTTTGACCCAGTGTATATATTCACGTGTGCTATACCTGCTCCACTGTGCGCAAGCAGGTGCAGAGCTGAGACTGTAGGCTGCAGATGGAGCTGAGTGGTAGTCTGTGCAGTAACTGGAGCTGGTGAAGCTGCATGCGGGGGTTCTCTGCATTGCGTAAGCTCTCTAGCGCCTCCCCCAGGAGAGTGGCCTGCTGCTGCGCCTCCTCTTCAGCTTGCCGTGCTCGCTCTGCCTCAATTCCCAACCGCCCCGCCAGCAGACGAGCCTCTTCAGCATCAGCCTTCATGACTGCCCATGACTGCAGACATCACCACAGCATCCGGTCATTTACTTTAACAAACAGGCCAAAGCAAACAAACTGACAAAAAATAGCAAAGTTTTACTTCTAGTTTATATTTATAATTTACTTATATGTTTATATTTATAGTTTATATGTGTGTATTCTATGAATCTTTTTGTACTGTAAAATCTGGTGCCATGTGGTCTTGTTTCGCTGTATTATAGCTGAGAGGATAAAGTTCACCTTGACTTTGACTTTGCAACACAGCATCTCCAACTACGAATTAAAATCATTATGTTTTTGACATTACTTACAAACATTCTTGAAGGCTTTGTATAAAAAAGTAAAAAGTAACTGTTTCTTAGGAAAATGTCTACTGTGTGCAAAGAAAAATATGTTCAGCACTGACACTTATTTCGTGCAGCAACAGCTTAATTGCATCTTTATATTCAGGTCTATTTACAGTAACAAATTACTTCAACGACTCACTCAAGATAAGAGTATGTAAATGTAATGGTTTTGATTCCTTTACCCCTGTATAACATTATACCCAGGGCTTTAATTTAGACTGCCTTGAAAGTGATGTTCTCACTTATATGGATGTAACAACTGGTCATCATTGACAAATGTACACTGAACCTGCACAGTGAAGGCCATTTTCTCCAAAGCACAGAAATCAGAACTGAGCGTAATTTCTGACCATTTCTACTCATTTCAGCATCCCAGGTCTGAACAAGCACAGTGGCTTTGAACAAATGGCACCTTTACAACACACACCTGGGACATTTGCCTCCAGCTGTGGTCCCACTGCTTTAGCACCCTGTGAGCCTCTTCCACCTCTTGTTTGAGTCGAGAGGCCTCGGCGAACATGGCACCTGTGGACAGCAAGGCTGGAGGGGTCCCCGGAGAGCTCTGCCCCGGGGGAAAATGCTCCCAAATACTACTGCTCATTCCATTCAGACCTGCACAGCACAAACACAGGGCTATTAGCACACTAATTTACACAACTGAGGCTGACAACTTATACTGCAAATAAACACAGCAGTGCAAACATAAGTACAGCAAACAAACCTAATGAACTGTGGGACGCTCCCAAAAAGCTGCTCTCTGATTGGCTGGTGTGTGGCAACTGGGTTGACAAAAATGGAGATGTGTGCGCTCTGATTGGAGGAGAGGGTGAGGGTGACCTAAAAGAGGAGGCGCTGCTGAGGGATCCAGGAATATTAACAGGAGCTGAACTCTGAAGTTGATTCCCTCCTGTTTAGAGACACAAAAATCAACAAGAGTTCAGAATAATTAAAAGACCAAAACTTATTATACCATGCTCTGAAACGGGTAAAAATGACAGCAATTAGTTTTATTATAATTATTATTCTTTTAATGGTCCCAACGTCAAATGTTAAATGTCCAATATAGTGTGCGCGTATTCAGAAGTACTGATCGTTTAAAATTTTATTTTTGTGATCGAGACGCCTCTGTAAAGTAAGGGAAGAGAGACAGGATGGTCAGAGAGTGTCAGAAAGAGAGAGTCTGTGACATTACGGCTAAGGAGGCTGGAAAGCGACATAACGTGGAACAATTCAGTTTTACAGAGAAAAAAAAAAATACAGCAGACTCAAACAGATTTTAAGACACCAAAGCTCAGGTCAGGTATAAAAAAATGTCATGTGTCATGGTTTGCTGAGGTTTAATTAAAAATAATTAATAACTAAAATGATTAATCAGCCTGTGAATGTGGCTATGTGCGCTTCTCCCGCCCATTTTCGGGCGAGAGTGGTTCACTCCACCTATTTTCAGCCGTCCTTAACCATAAAAGGCAACAAATGCTTCTAAAAATGAATGCAAGGTACCAGAACCTAGATACTGCTACACAAATGAGGTCATGGTAACCACATGGTTTCAGTCAGCCATTATTACAGGGGTAGGCGATATAGCAAAAGCACATCATGATACTAGTCATGACATGTTAAATACTATCAAAACTATCAATACAATTAATTCTATTCTTTATTTCACACACTACTCTGCACTAAATCAGTTAAACAGGCCTAATTATGCTCTTTTTGTAATAAAAGATGAACTTGATCAGTATTATAAATACTAACAAGATGAAATTATGGTCAGAAACACATACTGTGGTGTAATTTATCGAAATAACAAAAACTAGTGCCAATATCAATATTAACATTTTGAAAAAGCAGAGTGATATAGTTGATGGTAACCTAACATAAGCCCCATGCTGGGCATGGAGCTGCTCTCCAGGCTCTTCTCCAGTGCTGATACACCAAAAGCATTCAGGTCCAGATCATCCAGCGCAGACTCTTGAACAACAAAAGATAAATAAAGTTTATGAAATTCACAATTCAGACATGAGTTTTTTCAAAACTGACATACCAACACTCCAAACACAGCATCATCCAAACCTATATTTATTCACCATAATCATAGCAAATGACATGAGAAGCACTTTACTGTTAATTAAAATGTGAAGCACTTTACTGGACAAGTACTAGGGACTTGTTGGTGCCACAGGTGCATACATTAATGGAAAACACAGAACACGTAGTAAACAAATACTGCAAATGAATGCAAATTAAATACAAGGGAAATACAATATGGCTTATCATATTTTAAACTTTAATGAAGTCCACTCACCCACTACCGACTCCACAGTATCACTGGTGGGGTAGAAAGGCAGTGCATTTGCATTCATGCCCGTTGAGGGTCCTGGAGGAGCTGGACTGGGAGGTGTGGCGGCTAAGCTGGAGGGCACACTGGACGAGAGGCTGAGGGGGCTGCCCACCGGCAGAAACACAGACAGTTCCTGCAACACCAGGACATGCCAGATATACTTACTGACTTCATTCTACATTTATGGGTATTATATGTAACATGCCCCCATGCTGCTATGGCCGGTTCCAATTAATTCCAAAATTTTGGCGGTACCGGGAGTTTGAGTTATCGATCAGAAAAGGGTTTTCATCAAAACCATTGCTATGAGGTTGAAAACAGAAAACAAAATTCTCTAGAATGTGAATGAACGCACATTAGAAATAAGGGGTCCAGCCCAAACCATGAAAAAACAGCCACAGACCCCATTATTCCTCATATTCCAACTTTTGAGGCTGGCACAAAGCATTTGGACAAGTAGCATGCTCCTTGTATCCAGCAAACCCAGACTTATCTCTTTCAGATGGAGTAGTTTGAATGTGTCTCCACTGTTCCATAGCTCAATCGCACTACGCCTTTACTAGCACGCAACAGGAATTACATATGGTGAGCTTAGGCTTATGCTGCATAGCCATGCTGTTGCTTCCAGAGGAAGTTTAGAACTTAGTATTGAGTGCTGCAACTCAGGACCGACACTTTGTAAGGCCCACTGCTTCACCACTGAGTTCCTACATGCTCGAAGTTCACAGTAACAGCAGTTCCAGTTGACCAGGGCAGTTCTATCAGGTCAGACATTACAAACCGATTTATTGGAAACACAAGTTAATTCGTACAATGGGTGTGGACACATTATACTTTTAGTCAGTTTTGTGTACCTTAGTAAATGTCAAACCAGTCCTGGAGTACCGCTGTTACACTAAAATGCATTTTCTATGCTCCTAAAACACCTGATCCAACTAATCAGTTCATTACACAGTTGTTTTTGAAAAGACGTGCATGTGTAAACATTAAAATGTGCAGGGCAGAGGGTACTCCAGGACCAGTTTGGGAACCACTGCCTTAGACATTACATAATGTGACACAGAATGCCCAGAAGAGCAATGTAATACCGGCTTGCTGTGCATAAGACCAATTTCTTTACTGCGATGATCCATAGAAAACGTCTTCTGTTTTGCCTAAAAAAGTAGAAATATATAAATAATAAATCAAAAGATGAACCTCACATACAAGCATCAGTTTTAGAGCAGTGAAATCTCAAGTAGATTATGATCTTTGGCACATGGGCATACTGCTGTACAGTGTAATTTACAAGATTAATTCTAATGTGATTCCTGTAAACCAGAGTTTACATAAAGAAATTATACTAACCAGTCCCGTTCAACATACCTGGTCCTCTCTCTCAAACCCTGGGGCCTTCCCATAACCCCCTTCTCCCGCCCAGAGGGAGAGAGGGGCATCCAGACTGGAGGCCTCCTCAAACAGAATCCTTCCCAGAAGGCCTTGTTCTGTGGTCTTGCTGTCTGTAATGGCTGAGCAGGGGACTGCAGGGGGAGACGAACCACACTCTGGGAAGGTCTGATCCTCAGTCACACTTGCTTCTGAAGAAAAAAAAAAAACACACATACATTCATATATTACATATTTCCAAACATTCTATTAAACGTGATGGAGTTCCCATTGCCTACATGGTGGGATGAATAAGCTCTTACTTTCCAGGTGGGCGAAGGCACAGAAAGGCCCTCTGGGGCAGCTGCCACTCTGCTGCATATCATTACATTTGGTGGATTTGTAGATCTGGAGACAGAACATTCCAACATGGATTGTTTATATTATTAAAAAAATAATACATCTATAAACAAACATTAAGCAGTTAAGCAGTTATAAGAGTAAGGTATGGATGTCTGGACCTGCTAAATGGACATAAAGTTTTAATAAAAAGTGTGTTTGTGTGTACACCATGTGTACATGAATCAACCGATCAACCAGAACATTAAAACCACCTGCCTAACATTGTGTAGGACCCCTGTACTGCAAAAAACAAGTCTGAGCTAGGGAGGCATGGACTCCACAAGACCTCTGAAGTTTTGCTGTAATATCTGCACATTGCAGCAGATCTTTTAAGCCCTGTAAGTTATGAGGTGAGCCTCCATGGATCTGACCAGTTTGTCCTGCACATCCCACAGATGCTCGATTTGATTTAGACTGGAGGCCAAGTCAACACCCTTGTCACACCAAGATCATTGCTGAACACTGTTTGCAGCAGAGCAGGACCACTTTTGAACACTGTATAACAGGACCACCTCTCAAGGTTGTTTGTTGGATGCACTGAGCCGGTCTAGACATCGTAATTTAGCCCTTATTAAAGCTTCTCAGATCCTTACGCACCCCCATTTCTCCAAAACATAAGTAAAAACTGACTGCACACTTGCTCCCTAGTATATCCCATAATCAATGTTATTCACTTCACCCGTCAGTGGTTTTAATGTTATGGCAGATTTTTGTACAATGAGGATAGTGAGATTATATCGATAGGGTTTAAATTCAATGTCACTATTAGTTATGTGAATAAATGCTGATATTTACTGATTAGGCATGACTGCAATGTGCAGGAGCTCATTACCTCTGGGTGGAACTGCTGCTCTGTGCGTGTGTGACAGTACTGACAGCTCTCCCCACTCTCACACTTACTGGGGTCACCCCACTCATCGCTGTGCTTCACTGAGGGACATGGCAAAGCCCTATAAACACAAACCAACAAACACACAAACACACACACACTAAGTCAAAGGTCTTATACAAAGTCATTGCTCACACTCCTGTCATAATGAGGAAACTGAATCAAGGCACGAATGACTTGTGGACATGTCTGTGGGCTGCAACACTTATGAGAACACATAAATTACTTTGAAAACCTGTGATAGGTATCACTTAGGAATCAGTACCCAAGTCAAGTTGTCTGTATCCAGATCAGTGCTGAAACAATTCTGAGTAATACCTAACTTTAATACGGTGCATGAAGTAGGATTAACAGATGGTGATCATTTCAACCTCAAAGTTGAATAAAAATATCTATTTTGACTCCTTTGGTGCTGACCTGTATTTGTGCTTGTGAGGACAGCGCCTGCGGTCTTTGCTGTTGTGGTAATAAGGGCAGGCATAACCTTGGCGACAGAGACGCGGGGGCTTTTTGCAGAGTTCCGTTTTATAGTGAGAAAGCACATAGCTGCTATCTGCAGAAAAAAGAAAAAATAGGACTAGTACAAAAATAGTATAAAAGTCAAAATAAAACTCTCCAGAAATACTATGTACAGAAAAAGCTGTGGTCAGTAAGATAGGTGGAAATAAATACTATAGATAAATAAATAAAAGTACTGCTGAAATAGTTTACTAGTTAATGCAAATAGTGGTTTGGAGTTGCTACTTATAACGACTCTGTTATTGTACATAATCATGACATAAGTAGTGCTACTGCACATTGGGGCAGGAAACAAACAGCTATTAAACAATGAAAATGAACTGAGTAAGTTGAACATTAGGAGGTATCATTATATCACCATATAATTCTACCTAATGACATTATCTCAAATTCTAGACATATTATCCAGTTATAAACCTCAGTACCTAACTAAAATGAAACTATATGCATGTTATTCGGTGAGGAACTGAAGTGTGTACCCACATATGGACCCATAAAGTGCAAGGGGATGCATTTTGTTCTTACCTTGCCAACGTGGCTCCTCACTCAGTATCTTCTCTATAAGAGCTGTACTAGCCACTACACCAGGCTGACCTTCACTTACGCCGGACTCAACCAATCCGGAGCCAGCCTGGGCCTCCAAAGACTGAACTTCCCTACACAACAGACATGATGGATCACATGAGAATTCCATGCAATACCCAAGGACGGTTGTACTCATTTAAACCAAGCTTTCAGGGTTAAAACTCGATAAACACCTCTGGAAACTCATACTCTAGGTCTAAAACGCCATTAGTGAAGTGTACCTGATGTCATATACTGGGGAGCGAAGGTCATGAGAGCCATGAGCAAAAGCACAGTGGGGGCCGTTTTTACTGCAGTGGCCTTTTGCGTCCGTCTCATGGATACAGGACCCCGTCTTATAGTATCGCAGGTGGTACCGCCGTTCTGTGTCCCCAGCTGTCCGGTGCAGGAATGGACAACTAAACAAAAATAAAGTAAAACAACAGTGAATAAAATGGTATTACATAGTTATCATGTTTAAGGCCATCATAGCATGTTTATTTTATAAACATTTTTATATCAAATACTGACAGAACACTGACCTTGTTTCATTACAAAAGAAACAGTAATTAATAATTATCAGTAATTGGTCTGTAATTAGACCTGCTCAACTGAACTTAGGGCACAGAAGTTATGATTTAAGATTGCAACCCTTTATTAGTCCCACAGGTGGGAAAAGAAGCAGCATAATCAATAGAATAAACACTATAACAAATAAATAAAAATAAATAAAATAAAAAAATAAAGAATAAATACAGTATAACAAAAAACTATACTGTACACTATACAAAATATTATATGTGTAGTTATGTATGTGTACATGTGTATATATATGTGTGTGTATGTGTGTGTGTGTGTGTGTGTGTGTACACAGGGGATTTTAAATGTAGCACTACATTTCACAAAGCAGGATTTCTTTCACTTTGACCTTAAATTATTCAGGTACTTAATTCAGGTAAATCCAGCTTTATGAAATGTCCAATAATTCATTAGAAATCTTTCACCTTGTTACTTCATAACACAGAGCTATATAAGGTGCTTGACAGTTCCTTTAAAAACACTCTCATACTTTAACAGAGCTTAAGGGTGCTTTCACACATGCCTCATTTAGTTCGTTTGAATCACACTAGAGTTCGTTTTCCTAGTTGGTGCGGTTCGTTTGGGCATGTGTGAATGTAACAATTGCACCCGAGTGCGCACCA
>JBBPCX010000114.1:46333038-46356623 GCA_037974365.1 Hydrocynus forskahlii | reverse complement strand
ACCCAAAACGGCAGAAAAATGCTACAATGTATCAGTTGTTGCCCTTGGTCCGGACCAAATGAACAGAACCACATATGTGAAAGCACCCGAACATATCTGTGCTTTTGGGATGCTTGTTCATCCATATGCCAAATAAAGTAAGTAGGAGCGCAGCAGTATTAGTACTTACTCGTCCCCATCAGGACAGGTGCCCGTTCCTTCGTCGTATTTGACGCAGTACACATCGGGGTTGTAGTTAAATGTCCCGTCCCGTCTGCGGATGGGCCGCCGGCGACGTTGGTTCAGGAAGTGCCAGTGGAAGCAGGTGAAGGGGCGATGCTGAGTGCACTTGTGCTGCACAAAGAGAGGACACTGCTCTGTCCTGAACTCCTTTAGATATCTGGAAAAGACAAAAGAGGGGTCTATCACTGGATTAGGAAGCTGATAAGTGGCCAAAATTATCCAGACAATCCTTTTACTGAATTCACCTACGTTCATTACTGACACCTCCACACACACTGCAAGAGAATGGGATGCTGGAACAGCCACACAAAAACCTAAGGTCACCATACCCAATACTGACCACATATTGTTAAGCCCCCCAGCACTGGTCAGTGGAGCAGTGTCTAATACATCTGGAGTAAGTAGGAGTAGCATTTGTAATCCAGAACTAACATCTAACGACCTTATAAAGTTTCAAATGAGTGTGTTTAAATGCTGGCGTTCTCAATAAAGCTTGATAACTTAAGGCAAAGGTAAGGACTGTCCATAAGGCCCGAGAAACATCAGCTTACCTTTCATTTACTTGCTTTTGCTCAGACCATTAGTTACTAAAGATGAAAAACAGAACAGACACACACCTCCTCAGCAGGCCTGCACTCACATAAATGTACCTTTATAAGGATGTTTAGATAATTATACATGCATACACACAGCAGGATTTCTGAATGCATTAACCCAAATGTAAAGCCTGGTCATATACAACCTCCTAAGCTTGACCCTCACTATTTTAGCTCAAAAGTCAGCCAACTTGTGACCTGTGCAACTTTAAAACCGAAAAATTAGAATGGGCTCTCTCATTTAAGATGGATAACTTAAGCTAGAGGTAAGGAGTGTCCATTTACCTTTTATTTACCTCTACTGTCAGATAGTAAACACAGAGGAAACAGAGAAACAGAACAGATACACGCAGGCCTCCACTCTCACTCACAGCTCTGATGCTGTCCTCGGACGGGATATTTATTTTTTAAACGGGTACAGAAGGGCTGTGAGTGTGGAGTAAGAGGTCAGGAGTGTGTGTGAGAATGTGTGTATACGTACGTGTAGTGCTGGGGTTTCTCCAGAGCGCTGGCTGGAGATGAGGCTGAAGGAGAGGAGGAGGAGGAGGACGGGCCCAGGCCGGCTGCAGCCCCCGCAGAGCCGGGGTGAGATGAAACTTTCGACATTTCTTCACCGTTAAGCCCTCAGTAGAGGTGTAAAATCTGTTTAAATTCAGTTTAAACCCTTCATACTGCCAGAGCCTCGGAAATCCGCATTCTTCCCCCGTCTGCGCATGCGCAGCCCGCTCCGAGGCGGGCCTTCCGCCGTCATGTTGGTGACGTTGCCAAAACAAAACAACCCACTTTCAGTTTCTGACAGAAACACAGGGACAGTTCAATTAAACTGAGATTATGAAGGAAATAAGGGATAATTTTGAAGTAAAATGAGAGAGTGTGACGAAAATTCCTGGTAAAAGGTAGATATTGTGAGAATTAAGTGAATGAATTGAAGTAAAATGAGAGAATGTGAGTAAATAAGGCATTATTTTGAGGTAAAATGAGAAAATGAGGGATTATTTTGAGGTAAAATAAGAGAGTGTGAGGCAAAAAGATTATTTTGAGGTAAAATGTTGAGAATGTGAAGAAATAAGGAATTATCTTGACATAAAAGGTAGATATTGTGAGAATTACATTAATAATTTGAAGTAAAAGATTGTGAGAAAATAAGTATGAGAGAATAAGTGATTATTTTGAAATAAAATGTTTGTGAGAAAATTATAATTAATTTGAAGAAAAAATTGATTATTTAGAGGTAAAATGACTAGATTCTGAGAAAAAAAGTGACAGTAATGTGTGGGGATTCTGAGAAAATGAGTGATGTATTTGAAACAGTAAGGTTTTAACAGAAATTCTCTTAATGGCTGCAGAACACTAGTTCTCATTAGAACATCTTTTGCTCCCATTAGAAAACCACTAAATACATCTCCATATAAATATAATAAAGAAGTTTGCACAGAAATGTCCACAGCCATGACTTAAGTGGCTTGAAATGGCTGGACTGTACTGTATTTGCTAAATATCTTAAACTTTAACCGCACCCCTGCTATGACAAATGTTTATATTAGTTTTACCTCCTTTTATATTAATCTTTGTAATTGTTCATAGGAAGTTCAGAGGATGATGAAGCAGAGTTGCACTCTGAAGGAGAGCTTGGTTTTACCATGAACCACTCCAGTTCTCATTTAAATATGTGAGTCCCATTTCAATGCAGTTTTGATGGATTTGAGTGTTCTTTTTATTAACAGTGAAACTTTCTTCAATTGTGTCCTAAACATTTAGTTCTTCTTTTTTTTCAGTAGTTCAATTAACACTGTTCTTTTGGTTACTGAGCTGGGAGCACAAAAATCTTCATACTTATTTATTCCTACTAAATGATTTATTATTGTAATTTTAGCTACATTTACTTATGTGTCATTATTTCATTAAAGCAATAATGCTTTTGTTTGAGCACATTTTTAGGCCAGTCCACCCAGCTCTGTCCCACAGTGTAAACACAGTGTAATCAGTAATAGGCCTACATATTTGGTTGACTGATTTATTTATTTACTAAAACGATTAGATGACTGAGTAACAAACTGAGATTACAATATCGTGCCATGGAATTTCTCATACAAAAGTTACATCTTACATTACAATACATTTTCAGTACATTGTTAAGACACAAGTAGGCTACTGGTGATAAAAACAGTAAACATGGTCCCTGCATGAAAATACATCAACTCTCCAACACTGTCAGTACACAATTCTCATACAAACCATTCTGTGCTTTTAAACCCTGCAGCTGTGGAGGTAAAAAAAAACATCATTAGGATGGCATCAAACACACAGAGTACATTAAAAACCACTAGAGGGATTTCACTGCTCACCTATACGATGGACTATCTCCTCACACTCACTGCCGGACGCTGCCTCTAAAACCACACAGCAGAAGCCTGTTGGTTGTCCCGTGTCAGGAGTGTCTCTAAAACAGCCAATAAAGTGTTCAGTTTCAATACTGGCTCAGCTATTCAAGTCAAAGTTTACAACCATGAAGCCTTTTCGAAATGAAGTTTACACGGACACTGATAAGGAGCCGGAACACAGATATACTGCTCCTTTTCACTCCCACAGGCGTCTGTAGGAAAACATTTCAACAATCTAGAGGGTTTTCCAGTTGCACTGAACAGGATCCTTACATAATCTAGAATCTTACATAATTTCCGTTTTGCTCCTTCTTTTCCTGTGGTGGGTGTCACTAGTTTCGCTGTCACTACTTTTTATTGTTTTTTGTTATTTTTGTCTGTTATGTCTGTTGTGGTTCTACGGCTGCATAAAACTAGAAAACACAATAGATGGATGACAAAAGGAAAAAAGTGGAGAAACGTAACGAATGTAAAGTGTCAATTTTGTCATACGTGAACACACCACAGCACACAGTGTGAATAGTGTGAAATTCTTTCTCTGTATTTAACCCATTCACCAAGAGAAGCAGCAGGCAGCCAGGAACACAGCGCCCGGGGAGCAGTGTGTGGGGATGGTACCTGCTCAAGGGTAACTCAGTGGTGCCACTAGCAGTCCTGGGATTCAGACCCACGACCCTCTGATTGCAGGGGCAACTCCCTAACCAACAGACCACCAGTTGTAGAGGCTTTCAGACAGATATGCGACAATTAACTGATCAGTCTTCTACCGTTCTCTGTAGCATGTATAAAAATGCTGCACAGGTTGAGTAGAGCTCTAATTTAGGCCAAGATGTCAAGAGGCAAAGATTTAACTGATTTTAAAAGGGGGTTCGTTAATGGGGCACAGCTGGAAGAGCTTCTAGTGCCTCTGTCCTGTTGTGTTGGGTATTTTGCTGGTGTAGTTTGATTTCAGAATCTTAAAAAATTAAATATTATTAATAAAAATTAAAGAAGTATCCAAATACATACACTACACAAAAAGCGAAGATGGTGAAGTCCGGCTGTCCGAATCTTCCTACACATGATATCTCTGGAAAGTGATGCTGGAACAGCTGCTGTTTAAAGCAAAAGAGACTGATGGCGTTACCGTCTCCTTTAAATGTTTATCAGTCATAGTATTTCTTGTGAGCAGCAGCTACAAACCTGTTTACTGGATTTATCAGTGCAGGTCAGGTGAGTCTCCTTCACATCCAGCAACACTTCCTGAGCACAAAAGAAAACTTAAACGAGGCATTTTATTAATGTGCAATTTTTATGTGCTATCAAGACTTAAATGTGCTATTAAGACTTATGAATACTTTGGGAAACTTTATGAATATGAATACTTTGGGAAATTTAAACATAACATATAGTATATACTAGTAAATAACCTTGTTATGTTAATAAAACATTTGCAGGCATTTTACTGAAGGGGTGATTTATGGCCTAAAACTGCTATTCAAGATGCTATTTTTTGTGTTAACTGATAGCACTGTATCCACCAGTCTTCACAGTTTGACAGAATTCACAGTTTTATATGATTTTCTGCTAGTACTGTTAGCTCTCTGTTGTTCTATTGCATTACCTAACTAGCAGAAACATTTAAAATAATAATAATTACAAAAAACACCTCTTATGTGATAACATTCAACAGATCTTCCCACATTCCCATTATTTGAGAGGTGGGCCAAAGAAATCTTACTCCAGAGCAGCGGTTCCAAGCTTTTATAACTCACAACCCTCTCAACCAATCACAAAAGCTTTTGCGGCCCACAACCCAGCTGTCATAAATGCAAGTAAATGTAACAAATATTCACTACAGTGAATATCAATTTAGAGTTCACCAGACTGTATAATTATGCAATATAGTAAACATCAATCCATCCAAACATGTTTTGTTTCAGAAAATGCATGATAAGTGAATTTTATACAATCAAAAAGGAGTAATGTTTTACATGGACACTGAAAATATAAACACGACAAGCTAGCTAATGTCAGCTATGCCTGTTAAAATAATAATGTTATCTGCCATATTTAAATTTAGATTTTGTTATATTTTGTTAACCTTAGCACTAAAAAAGGCCCATTGGGATCCCATGGCTCACAGGCAGGAAACCACTGCTTTATGCAGCACCACTGAAGAATATGAGTATGCATGTTTACAGATGTGAAAATGAGAAAATGACTCCCTGGATACACACTGTTAACAAGAGTTTGGTTGCTGTTTCCTAAGGATGTTGATGCAGATGTACCTTACGGTTCTGCTTCATTTGCAACACAGCAGGAATGGCGTGCTGCAACACCTCCTTCCCGCCATACTGAGATAAAGAAAATTCATTGGTTGATTTCATGCTTAATAAATTTGCATCAATCTTTATTTTATTTTTATAGGAACCAAGACTAATAAGGATATTATCATATGAGTCCTCAAGCCACCTACAGGCTTACAACACATACAGGCAGAGGTGCTGGCTGGTTGGGTGGGGGGCTAAAGAGACTGTTCTAGACCAAAGGCAGAAACAAACACCTCAAATCAGTTTCAATATTCACACATTACCATTCCAATGTTTGTTTTCCCTAATAGCTGCAGAGCATACAGGATCCTGTTAAAAGAATGAAAACAAACAGCCAGGAGATTATTATGGTATCTGAAAATAATTTTTAAAAAGAATCAAAAATCTAATACATATAATTAAAGCTAATCTAAGAAAACATTCCAAAAAAACACAAAACTACACTCCAATGAAAATCCACTCATACATACTTACCGACCCTCTTTCACACACTGGCTCTGGCCTTGCCGCTGCGCTGTGGGTTGCGGGGCGTCCCGGGCTGAGCCGAATTGAAGGGAGGGGTTTTCCTGTTTGAGCTGCCGTAGGAGCGGCACTAGCGGTCGATACACTGCTCCATCCTCTCCTCTCCAGCGCAGCAGCCGGAAGGACAGAGGCTGGCCCTTCAGTCTGGACAGCACCACCCCAGCCTGTAGGGAACACAGCGTGGTGCAAACACTCAGATCGAGTCTCGATTGTACAGTTATGTGCTAAGCAAAATCACAACACTGACTTTACACAGCATCCCCAAATACCGATGTCTGAGCAACAACACTACCCTAATAAACATGAAATTTAGTGTCTGATGTTTGCTGCTTTAGTGTTATTCTGGAGCTACAGACCTATGATAACGATAGGTAATGATCGGATTACTTGTCAACATTAGTAAGCTTCAGACACCAGTTAACACACTGAACACTGGTCATCACATACCTGCCTCCAACCATGTGGACTTAAGTCATCTTAAACTGACTTGCTTATGTGGTTTCTGAAAATGTTTGACCATGGTTTCTGGGTTATGTGATGGATTAACGGGGGGTTTCAGATTATGTGAGATGAGTAGGTCCTTGTGAAATCTCATCACTGCTATCCAAGATTTTATTCTGAGCCAACAGTCTATAAACTTTGACCTGAGCCAATATCTATCAAACACTTAAATTAGTACAAAACTAGTATTCTCGAGGACTTTTTCCCAACCCAATAAGTATCAAAGTATTCATTTTTTATAAGGTTTAATGAGTTGGTATGGGTGAAAATTCCCAGCAATGCCACATTTAAAAAAAGGTATGATACATTGATTTTATCATGATAATAAGATATTATCATGTTGCTCACCCCTAAATACTAAATAATGTATTTATTCTTACTAGAAAACTACCAGTGGAAACCTATGTAAATTAGAATTTTTGCTTTAAGCCAGTCTTGTTAAACATTACTGGACCTGCCCATTGCTGGAATTCCTCAGCGATATCCCATTGATTTCATCAATGATGTCACCAGGCTCTGCAAACATATCCACCTGAGCCATGCCACCTTGAAGCAGTTCCAGTACAAACACACGCCCTTCCAGGTACCTGAGAAAGAAAGATAGAGATAGAAAGGGGCCTTAGTTGTACGTGCACATAGAACACATACAATCTCAGAAAGCAGAGCAGTATCTCATAACATTCCCGCAAAACTAACAATTTACATGGATCAGAACATTAAAACCACCAGACCGGTATTGGTCCCCTTGTGCCACCAAAACATGGCATGGGCTCCACAAGATCTCTGAAGGTGTGCCATAGTATCTGGCACCAAGGCGTTATCAGCAGATTGCCTAATTCTGGTGAGGTGGGGCTTCCATGGATCAGACTAGTTTGTCCACAACACCCCATAGATGATAGATCAGATTGAAATGTGGGCGAAGTCAACACATTGAACACTTTGTCATGTCCTGTCCCTCAAACCAAATCCTGAAAAGTGTTTGCAGGTTGCAGGACACATTATCCTACTGGGGGTGGGGGTGTACTTAGTCTGCAACAATGTTTAAGTAGATGATTTGTATCAAAATAACATTCATATGAATGCCAGGACAAAACATTACCCAGCAAACACCCTTCTGTAACAGCCAGCATTAACCTTTTCAGCAATTCCTGCTACAGTAGCTCTTCTGTAGCCTTTAGTCCCCACACGGATCAATGAGCCTTGGCCGTCCATGAACCTGTTGCTCTGTGTCCATGGACCACTTTTGGTAGGTACTAACAATGGCATACCAGGAACACCGCACAAGACCTGTGGTTTTGGAGACCCTTGCTGCCTAATATATCCCACCCCTTGACCGATGCCACTGTTACAAGCTAATGTTATTTATCTCACCTGTCAGTGGTTTTAATGTTATGACTGATTAGTATATAAATCTCATGTAATTAGTGCAAAAGGCAAGAGCAATGTGCTTTGCTGAGTCTAACTTGACCAGTTCCAAGCTAGACCGACATGCTACTGTAAGCATGCTAACCTGAGAACCATCCCCAGTTCGCGACATGGCACAGCCTCATAGGTTTCATAAACCTAAAACACACAAGTAGGCTTTTATCATGCATCTTACATGCACATACAACCGTACAGTGCTAATGGCGGGTGTCTGAATGCTTTAGACTTACTGGAATCAGCCAGCTCTCATCCAGAAAGCTGCAGTTCTGCAGTGGTGGACACAGAGAGAAATGTACCATTAAACTGAGCAAGGCAAGGCTCAAGGCTGAGGGTAAATGATATTACTATGATGATTTGACAATAAGTTCTCACTTTACCTGACATCCACCCTGTTGATGCACCATGTAGGTGCACAGTTACAGAGTCTAGCTCACTTTTTAATGCATAATTTGTCTTAGCCATCTTCTAGACCTGCGTCAGAGGTCAGATTCTGATATTTTTGGATGGCGGACCACTCTCAACCTAGCAGTGACGCTAATGTGTGTAAAACCCAGCAACACCGCTGTGCCTGATATGCTCATATGACATGTTCTTCCATGTCACTACCATATCAATGTCACTGTTAAGTTATGTATGATCCACCACCTATATAATGTCCAGTGATCCTATAGTTGTCCCTTTGCACTGATGGGTGGGGTAGAGGGCTAAATTATGTAGCAAAGGGTGGGCTATAGTCAAAAACTCAAAAATGCTTTCTTATAGTTGGTGTTTCTAATAAAATGGCCAATGATTACATACCAGGTAGATGTTTTTAATAACCTGGCAACACAGAAAAAATAATAATAGTCTGGTACACTTTGATCTCATAATCATATATTCATAGCAAAAGATGCATACCTCCATACTGAGCTTGAACTCCATTTCCGAGAGAACCAGACAAAGTGAGAGAAAGGGCTCTAGGTAGGACAAATATACATGTTGATATAATTTCTCAAATGTGAGAAGCTTGAAGGGATACATGCAAATGTACAGCACCATGAAAAAGGTATGTAAAACTATGTAACATAAGACAAGGAGAACACAAAACACAGTTTAAATTATTAAGAAAAACAATTTAGTCTTTCACATTGCTGTGTGTTCTTCTTTGTAGAACTGTTTTTAATTCAGAAGCTTTCTGAGCTGTTCAGGAGTGGACCTGCTCTTGTTCTTTGTTGCTTTGCTTCATAACCTAATTATGTTGGAGATTCAGCATAGAGACTGATGGCAGGACATTCCCCTGTGACACAAGATGTAAAGGGATTTCAATATTCTCAAAGGTTCCACCTCTGAATTATCATTTGGGGTCATCAGTGTGTTTTTGGAAATGTGGGAGACTTTATGTTTCACATGATTAGGAGTGTTATTTTCCCCACGGATTTCATTTTTTCCAGAGTCTTTCTAACTGTGGAATCTTTCATGCTGACCTTGTTTGAGGCTAGAGAGGCCTGCTGTTCCTTGGATGTTCATCTGGGTTCGGTTGTGATTTCCTGGATAAGTCATTGCTGCAATCTTAGAGGAATTTTGGTAGGCTGGCCACTTCTGGAAAGACTCACCACAAGTTTTCTTTTCCGGAGATAATGTCTCTTACTGTGGTTTGCTCCATTTAAGTAATGTTTACATTCAACAGGGCTGGCAGTAAGGCCAATTGATGTGGCACAACTTTTCCCTTCAGTAAATGAAATGAAATGAAATGCTATTTCTCATAGTACATTTTCTTTATAGATCTGAAGCAGTTAAATTTGAAATTAGAATAAATGAAAGCTTTTTTCATGGCACTATATGACCATGGGAAAAGGTGCTCACCCACAAATTCTTCATTCCTCACTACAGAAATGTCAGGACTATACCACTGCAAAAAAGGAAGGGAATGTCAGTTTTGATTTGAATAAAAATAGAAAGAGGTAGAATTCAGGTTCTCTTTACTTTTTGCTTAGGTATAAAGAAAAAAAGCCAGATTTAATTTCTTAAAATACATTTATGACTCGAGCGCTAAATCCAATACCTGTGGGAGTGAAATCTTAACTGAAATTTCACTGACCTCCATTACTCTAGGTGTGTGTAACAGGTGTTTGACTACATTTCCCAGCGTTCTCCTGGTCAGCATTAGACGTATGAAGTAGCGACCGCGGCCTTGAGCAGTCAGGAGCTTGGGGCAGGCCATGGTTTGCTGTACTGCTAAAGAGACGGCACTCAGCCTGCAACCAGAGAGAGAAGAGAAATAGGAATGTTCAGTGATCAGTTTTCAGTGTGAACTAAGAAAGCAATGCATCTAATTGGTCGAACACACAGATGACATCCCAGGCATTCATTGGGTCTATTCTTTCACTAATCCCCAGAGACATAATTTAGCCTACGACTTCGAACAACAACCACAAGAGTACCAGTTCTTTTCTGGCTCTTTGGACACATTTTTCATCGTTCTCTTAGCGGATTGGCAGCAGAAGCAAGATTTAAAAGATAACAGTCCTGCTTTCCTCAAAGCTTCTATTGCACTGATTATTTACAATTAATTTATTTACAATACATTTAAAATTACCCTGATTGAGGCTTTAACTCTCACACTGACACTAATTTAACAACAAATGCACAATTTGGTTTTTTTTCCCACTTTTAAGACTGCAGATCCGTAATCACATATAACTGTTCATCCTGACCACTCCAAACCTTCTCGAACAAGTTTTGATAATCTGAGGGTGCAGTTTTGGTTATCTTCCAGGTATGGCACGGTTGTTAAAAGTCCCAGTTTCTCTTTATCTCTTAAAACTCCTGTGTTTCCTGTTATTTATATTTCCATTCATTATGCAAATGTATGTCCCTGAAGGAGAACATGATATGAGAATATTGGGAGCAGATTTTCTTAGGAGATACACAGTTGACAAATTAAATACTGATAGATTTAATTTGTTTAGCTGTTGAAGTTTTTGTGTAAACTGAATGTGAATGTAATTACTTAGACAATAAAATAATTCATTATGTAACTGCATTAAAGAATTCAACAACAATAACTCCAGAATAGTTCATCTATATTCAGAAAATGTTTCTGAAAGCCATCACAATTAAACATATTGGTGTACAAGGGAGCCACACACCAGTCCAGGAGGGTCACAGCATTGCAGAGCACGAGATTAAACACACCTATTTCAACTCATTAACCTTTATTAGGTAAAACCAGATACAACCACATCCCAGCAACACTGTGGCACTCCAGGATGTGAGTGTGTCACCACTGGGGTTATAGACCTCAGGATAATGGAGAAATCTATGCTCAAAAGTGATATAGCCTAATATGAGACTAACCTGCCACATGTGTCATGTTGCAGAAGCTGCTCAAAACAACACCAGTAGTCTCTGTGTGTCAAGCTCAGGACTGGCTCTGTAAGTACGAACAATGTTTTAAAGTTAGAATGATTCCAAATGATCAATCCATGCTCTGTGCTCTTTCGTGACAACTGCAGGTTGGACAAGCTGGCTTTTTGCTGGCAAAAAGCCCATTAAGAGAACGTAATCTATGATGCGATGTTAGGTCGGACTGGGTTTGGTTTTTGTCATGTGTCACTGCCTTACAGCTACAGTCCCTTAGATTAAGTTTAGCTATTATGCAGTAGAACTATACTAGCTTAGCGTGCTAACAATGGTATAGGAAATATCCCCTTCCCCACAGATGTTTAGTATTTACAGAATATGATCAGTCAAGAGGTTTAGAGTTAAAATGTTTGCTTCTTTAGTTTAGTGCCAAGAGGCTACCCTTGCTAATAAACACCTGAGGTCAATGGTCACCCAAATAATTTCAGAAACACATCCCTAAACCTTTTCCAACTCACTCAAACCAGCTTACTCTTCATTAAGGCCTTATGCATGTGGTTTAGGACCCCTACTACAGTCATTTTAGACTATACCAGGGCTGGAGAGGATTTATCTTAAATTGCTTCTTATTCATGACAGTTATCGCCACAAAAACTAATTCTAGACCAGCACTTCTGCTCCTGGTGTGGTTTGTAAAAACAGACCCTGTTGTGTAAAATGTTAAAACTGCAGCCTGCAACATTTCACCGTGAAGTTTGATTCATCCTTTACAGCTTACAGTAAGTCATACTGAACCCTAAACCACATCCACAAGTCTGTGCCGCATTAATAAAGAGTTGGATGTAGTTTCAGTGGGTTGACAAAGGTTTTGGGGACAAAATTAACGAAAGAGTTTGAGCAATTATTCACTTCTTAGGTGTAAAGTAAAGAGGCTAAATTTGATCTCCAAATGCTTATTGTGATTATTACTGATTATTCTAGGAACAGAAAAAATGTGTCAATTTAAACACAACACACAGTAAGTTAATGCCTTACAGTATGACTTATTTGGGTGAACTGAGTGATCGTATTTATTCCTAAAACTGTATAAATTATATTATGCATCATTTGAAATTAATAACACATTAAGTTCTGCAATTTTGACAAAAAACACGCTCTTGAATTCGATTTTTTGTCAATATTCTGTAAAGTTTGCCCAACATAGCAACAGTTGCTACAAAAGAACAGTGAACGTGTATGCAACAGTAACATCAGACAGAACCTGTTACACAGACTGTGATGTAATGCATGGCCGGCCCAACCCATAAGCTTATTTGTTTGTATTTTTGTCAAACATT
This sequence comes from Hydrocynus forskahlii, assembly GCA_037974365.1. Classification (NCBI taxonomy): domain Eukaryota; kingdom Metazoa; phylum Chordata; class Actinopteri; order Characiformes; family Alestidae; genus Hydrocynus; species Hydrocynus forskahlii. The sequence goes on along the minus strand of JBBPCX010000114.1, from coordinate 46,343,985 downwards.
AAATTATGCCAGTGGTAATCATACAAAAACACAATAAGAGCTGGTGTTACGTTCATGCACACTGTAACAGACATTAGCTGCATTTAAAAACATTCACAGTCAAACTAACGTTAGGTTACAGTCCTCTCCTGTGTGTTTCATTGGAAAAAGCAACATTAAAGTAATGTCACGAAACAAGAAAATATCTTTACAGAGCTGAGAAAAGAAAGAAGAAAACAGCAAGATAAAGGCATGTTTGCATGCCAACAGTATTTGTCCATAAACTTTCACCGGATGTGTTTTAATCTAAACAAATCTATTTCTGTAATGTGCTTCGGTTCCATGTACCTTCTTAATGATGATTATATCTTATTATATCTTATTGGCCTATTAGTCTAAATAGTCGATTAATTTACCAACTGATTTGATGAGTCGGTCGATTTATCGATAGAAAAAAAGTAATTAGTGGCAGCTGTGTCGCAGTGATTATGTAGTGAAATTAAAGAAAAAACATTTTAGCCAGCAAAAACGGTCAATTCATGAAGTAAAATAATGCAGTCAGTAGGTTTAAAATAATAAAGTCGACTTTTCATCGTCAGTGTCATCAATTACGTTGACTAATCGCTACAGGCAATCGCCTTGACAGTCGTCAATAGTATTGACAGTGCCAAGGCAGTGGGGGGGGGGTGCCCTAATCAATTCTGCTTGGGGCCCCTTAAAGGCCTGGGCCAGCCCTGATCTAATGGAGTGAATGTAAACGAGTAGACGGAGGAGAGGTGAAGCACTCACGCTGTAGTCCTTTACGCAGAATGAGCTCCAGCAGCTCACAACAAGAAGCCAGATGAGGACTGGAGTCTACCACTGTGCCTTCGGCCTGGAGCTGCAAAATACACACTGGAGACAAACCGGTTGAGGCAGGTTGGGAATATGGTTGTGCTTAGGAGGAGATAAGGGTCATTTGTACAGGAATGAGTCGAGACGGACTCACTTGGTTACAAGCATCACCTGATGACAGACATCCTACCCTTAATGCACCTGTTAGATCTTCTCCATGGGCTATTTTAAAACCAGATTATTTACTCCTGGGTTAAAGTAGTTCCATATCCCAGCAGGGAGGAACATCAGTGCAACTCCCAAGAACGTGTGGGAAGGTAGGTCCTGATATCTTACCTTTCAGGGTCTCAATGAGAGGGTCTTTAGTGGGCATCTTTCTTCTTCCTTATTTAAAGCTCCTATAATAAACACAGCTCTGCAGCTGGATGAGCTGTGGACAGATGAATCCAGCTGTGGAAATCCAATGGCATTTATCCAGAAATGCGGGGAGAATCCATCCAGAACGACCTGGTCATACTATATGAGGCTACAGCCGTGAGACAAAAGCAACATTTTGAGGTTTAAAGTCCATTCGAGCCTGGCAGCTGAAAGTGGAAAGCATGCAAAATATTATGAAGGCGAGAGACGAAACTGCTCATGAATATTCATTACGCTTTTCTCAGTTTGTCTAATCAGAATGGGTCTATAGAACGCGGATCCGCCCCTTTTTTCCAGCACGTCTCACTGGCTCCCTCTTCTGACAGATGTTGGTTTTGCCACTGAACCTGATCTGGCCTGTAGAATCTGATTGACAGGCCTCTGATCAAACTCAGCACCAGTCAAATGTTGGAGTGTATAATAGTAGCATTGTTTTTATATTTGGCAGTGAAGAGACATAGAACAAGTCAGATGTCTATATGCTACCACTGATAGGAACCTGGGGTGCTTTTCAGCCCTGCATATAGTGTCAGTAATAGGGCATTAACGACTTCAGGTTTTTTCAGATCGACTTATCCATCAATAAAGTCGAAGTCGAGTCGACAAGTTGTTTGATGATGTCATCACACAGAGGAACACAGGCGTCCAACACTGAGCAATTTTATTAAAGTTCTCTGTAACATTAACAGTCAACATGACAATTAAACAAAACAAAATTTAGGCTGATACCTTGAATTTTCTGGTAAATGTAAGTGCACAACAGAAAGTGGGAACAGCTGTGATCTGCTGTTTTTTCTCATTGGTCAGAGGCTTTTCTGTAAAGCTACTCAGCTCCTCTGGAGTGGACGACTCCCTGCAGTGCAGCATCATCCATGTTAGTTAGTGGATGCCGTTTCTGATGCCGTGCAGAACATGTGTACTGCTGCTGTACTTTGACACTGACTTGCAGATTTTGCAGGTCACCGTGCTGTTTGTGTGGTTTAGAGTGAAGTATCTCCACACATGCGATGTGTGTCTGTCACTTACTGCCTCTGCTGCCGTGTCTCTCGTCTTGTTGTGGTTTTGTGTTTAGATTCTCCTCCACGTGCCAACATTACCGCCCTTTTTATGCAGTGACTATAACAATTGGTTAAGTCAAGGAACGCACGTTAGCGTAAGGCAGGGGTGTCCAAACTGTGTCCAAACAAAGAGGGCCACATTTGATAAGGTGAAGATGCCCGGGGGCCAATAGTTCCTTCTGGCATTTTTTTAACCACAAAAGTGAACCACATGAAAATACACACTGTTAAAAAACAATTTTCATTGTCACGATTACCTTTATCGTTCAAATGGCAATGTAACCAAATATAAGCCATCCAGGCAGATGTCAACAACTCTAAAAACACAATTCCACCTTACTCTCATATCTGGAGAGTCAGATAACATTGAACAAACTGCATAGAATACATTTCCATGAGTTTGATAAATATCTTTGCCTCATGAACATTTTAAACAGGAGTTATAAGTAATGCACAGTGGTCCGTTATCATTAAACTTTAAAACAAGTGAATTTTGCCCTTGTCTTTTACAAGATCATTCAGAAAGCAATAGTTTGTGTCACATCTGCAGATATATAACATCAACAGTTATAACCAAATCTTATTCAAGAGTTTAATAAATGCCATAAGTCCAAGTTCATTAATGTGCTTTAGGCTTTTCACTGTTAATAGTGACAGATAAAAACATTCAATTTCAGATTGATCAAGCAACAGATAACCTGCTGATACTAATTCTATGCAGTCGCCATGGCAGAAATGATTGGAGGGTTTGCGGCTCGGATGCAGAGCCAGATAGCATTAGAATGGAATTACATTTTTAAAGTTTTATGATTTATTTATTCTGACAGAGCAAGCGAGCCATAAATAACACATTATTAAGATCGAAGCTGCAGGCCCAACTTTGGACAGGCCGAGTTTGCATCGCATACACAAGCCCGCACACAGAGAGAAAAAAACCCACGACTTGTCAACTTCTCTCAGGGGCTGTCGACTTGTGCCTCTGATGCCGACGCGTCGACAAATCGGCTTTTCTGTTAATGGCCTAGTAAATAGTGCATCCAACTATCCAGAATGACTTTTAATTAATACATTTTTATATATGATGATGGTAGTGGTAAAATAGTGCTAAACAAGGTCCAAGGTTACTTTACTGTCATCAGCAGCTGTGAACATGTACATAGTGTGATGAGATGTTTCTCCACGGACCAAAGTGCAACGCATACCAACATTCAGCAAAGTGCAAGTTACAACAGAAACAATACAAAGAACACAATAAATAAACACAACAATTGTAACAGTAGCATATGTAAATAGTGCAGTGTGAATGGGATGTAAACTTGCCTCATGTTGCATCATAGGTGTGACTGTTATTGTACAGCAGGCAGTTACAGCATTAAACAAAGTGCAAGGAATGACAGAAACAATACAATAAATAGACAATATAGCAATGTAACATTGTATTGTAAATCTGAGACAATACAGTAAGTAGACAATACAGCAAAGTAACTTAAAAGTGGGTATGTAAACCGTTCAGAATGAATAATATTGCAACATATGTATATTATTGAGCAGGAGCCATTTGCCAGCAGGAAGGTACATGAGGAAAGAAGGTTTCATTGGAAGTTATTTTGCCAGACAATCTCCCTGCATGTACCTTGCCACCCTCAATGCATCTTAAAATACATTTCAGCCCAAATCCGATCAAAACTATGGTAAAACAGTGTCTCAGGGAATAAGCAGTGTACTCAACTCTCTGCTCTTAGCTGCATTTAAATGTTTCAGATGTCTGATTCCTATAAGTGCCTCCTGTACACCCCCTGCTCATTTGTCCATCATGTTGCTCGTTTGCTATTTTAGCAGCCACCAGATAAATAATTCAGGTCAAATAATAGCAAACTTCTTGTGCCATTTCAAATCAGCTGCCCTTTTCCTTTCATTCAGTGTTGAAGATTAATGTTCAGAGGGAACGCTCTACAATACACAATTATTTGGAACGTACTCTGCACAGAACAGCTTCAAAGGAGATTTGGGGATGTCAGTTTAATACAGGCCGTTCTATTGAGCGAGGCAAAAGGACATTGGGAAAGAGTCTTTGTTACAACTCATCTGACCCACTTCGGTATCAGGCAGAGCTCCAAGAAGGGTCTATGAGCACTCATTCTCTTCCCAGCTCCCCAGAGCACGCTTCTGCTGCCTGCTTTCTTTCATCAGCGCTGATTTGGACTATCAGATGCAGGTCAGCATGTTCTTGCACTGATGAGACTCACTTACGTGAAGAAGCGTTTGGCCCCCGTGGGTCTTGTGGAGAGGCGTGAGCAACACATTCTCTCCGTAAGAAAAAAGTCACCTGCACAGTGAGCCAAACCGTACATGGCCAAGGTGAGGATTCTGGTTATTTTTCAGAAGCTTCACGTCCTAATTTGGACTCTTTAATGGATGGTCTGCTGTAGAGCAACATGCTCACCTGTGGAGTCAATTATGGAGCCACTAACCAAAGCCATCTAGGAGAGAAACACTGTAAACACTGACTAATAGTGCTCCCTCCATCACATACCCTGCTGCTCCACTATGTCTTTGTGGTGCCCATATATACACGAAGGACAAAGGTCACAGTATTTGGCCTTGAAAAGATTCAGGATGAATGGATGGTGGCCTTCACAAACAGTGCCAACTTTTCTACTCATAAGAAGGAAGGGAGACTGGCGTGGCCTAATTGGCAAACTCTACCTGTGCCACGGTCACAGGAAGACCATTAAAGTGGAAAAAGATTGATAGTGTGGACACAGGTATCAGGGTTCTATAACACTATGAGTTTTAGTGACTCATAACTTTTCTAACAACGGCCTTGAAGTTGTTTATTTTTGTGAGTACTGTCGACAGAGTGAGAGCCAAACTGAAAAGAATAGTTTGGTGAAATATTACATTTCCTGAAATTCAAATGTAGCTTATCATCCAAATACGTTTGCCCAAAGTTTGCCGCTTTAGCTATGAGGCTAATGTAACTAAACAGTAATGGACGTTTATACACCATAAATTACTACTTTGCAACTTGACACTTATATTTATATTTATCATTTATAAACATGGACATAAATATGTACAAAAGTTATCTTTTTAGTCATTTTGATATATTTTGTTATTATGTTACTCAGTGTCATTTTTGTTCATTGACTCAGACCTCCACTTTAATATTCATCACATTCATCATTCTCTCACCTTAAGAGCTTACTTTCAAGGTTTTCAAATTGTTTTCATCAATTGTCTTTTTTAATGATTGAAGTTGCTGGGAGGGGGCATGCTCTACAGAGTACACACTTCTGCACATTAAAAACATTTTTTTTTACTGAATGTAACATATTGGAAAACAAGAAAACATAAAATGTGGCCTGAGCAAAAGTTATCACACAATTTATATTTTATTTATGAATACATATTTTATTTATAAATTATTATAGTCGCTGGACTAATATCTGCAGAAAAATGTTAGTTACATAAGACTCCAGTGCAAAGCTAAAGAAGCTTCAAGACAACAATGTTGGATTGTTTGCTACATTTATGATAAATGGAAAGTGTCATTTTTTAAAGCTTTACATGTTCTATTTTGGAGGTAAGGAATCTGCATGGATCAGTTTTGCTGGCTTGAACGGTACTGTGCAAAAGTCTTAGTCTCCCGTGTAAACAGTTTAAAATAATTTATCTAAGCAGTGAAGGACTTTCTGCTAGTGGATACACAAGTTAACATTAGAATAAATGCAAACAAACAAGAAAGCATTAAATAACATCAAGTTGTTTTGTTTGTTAAAAGTACTTGCAGTTTTGTGAGCTGGTTAGAAAAACGTAGGTTCGGTCCCAGATTTCTGCCTCCAGACTTTGCATGAATTTCTGAAACTCCCTCCGTCAGCAGCTCCCGAATCAATTTGATGAAGGACTGATTGAGCTGAACCAGGTATTTTAGGTATTTGTAATACTGGGCTTCCATGCATGAGGAGAGGTCTGAGAGTGATTAAGCAAACACACAGACATTCATAAAATGTACTTTAATATTATTTGTCTACATTCTAACATTAGCCTTTGAAAGAATATACTACCCAGCTTAATGGGTTTAAAATAAAAATTTTAGTTAAAGTTCACAATAAGGCTATCCTTATAAAGGGTTCATAAATGATTTATAATCAGCTGGTTAATTAGTGGTTGGAGACAGTTTATAAAACATTAGTAATAGTTCTAAAGAAGTTATAGCAGTTGTCATACATTGATGCAGGCTCACTATTTGGCAAGATCTGGTGTTTTAATGGTAGTGTCATATTGACAAGGACCTGATGAAGCTGACAGTTTAACATTCTGCCTGAGAAAGAGACAAGATAAACTAAGCAACCAGCAAGATCTGAGATCTTCCAAATAGTGAGGCTGCATCAATGTATGACGACTGTTATAACTTGTTTCTAACTGTTCTTTAATGATTCATAAACTGTCTACAAACTTATCAACTACAAGGTAATAAATAATTTATAAACCCTTTATAATGGTAGTCTTATTGTGAAGTATTACGCAAATTTCAGATGACTTAAGAAGTGGGATATATTGCCATATTAGCTCCAACTGCCAGTGTGTAAAACACTCTTATTCCAGCACAGCTCTGTTGACTCTCTCCTGCTCCAGCTGCTACGCGTGCACTGTTGTTCAAAAGCCAGATCAATGATTAGCCTTGGTCTCTTCAGCAGAGGACACACAATCACAGAGGGCAGTGAAGCATCATCAAGATTAAGTCCTTTCTCCACTTCACAAAATGAACAGCACATCAAGTAAATACAGTATTCCTCCAGGACTGATTTTACTCACAGAAAATGACAGAATGAATGGACACCAAGCAAAACAAGCCAAATATATGAACCCCTTAAACTGGTCCATGCCTTAAAATTAAATTGGTCAATGAAGATAAACAATTAAGAAAAATGACACTGTATTGTCTCCAAATCAGAGATTATATTGGCATCAAAAATCTGCCACAACAACTACAGTTCACATAAGAAAGGTCCTCAAAGAGTCATCATTTTTGGATTTTATCCATTTTTGACAGGTTCTTACAATATAGCACACATTTACAGTACAGTATTCACATGGCGGGGCCCAATACACACATCATTATGGGGCTACTGCTCACGTCACACGTTAAATGAAGCTGCAATACAGTGTTTTTCCACTGACAGAGCATTGTCACGTACTCCCCTAGGCAGCCAATTAACAAAATACATGTTCTCTTGTCACTCCATCAGACCAGCAGAAAAAAGCCCATTCTGGCCATATAGAAGGATAGGAGAAGAGCACACATAGATAAACATGTTGTGTAATGGTGTGAGGGCTATACAACCACTTACTAATGAGCTTTGATTCTCTGAAAAGGTACTTCTAGGAAATTCTGAGATAGCAAAGGTGACCAGAACTGACATTCAAAAAGCATTTCAGACTTGAGAATTCCTAATGGGTTACATTTCAGGAGAAATGACCACTCTGATCTTTGTCATAATTACTATGTTGATCTGAGACTACTTCCGCATTCAAAAAGTCTTATAATATATTTTTATGACAGTCAAAAATCAATTTCTTTGATGATAATCGCTGTTAGTACTGGGTCGCAGTCTATTTATCACCCAGTTTCCATCTTTGTCCCTCAACTTGAAATCATTATGCAGATGAAATTATGCAGAGGATGATTAGCAACTTTGCAACTTATTATATTTCATCAGTGTCCAAAAACAACCAACACCCCCCCCAAAAAAACCCCCAAAAAACAAAACTTGGTTATCCAAATGACAGCAATAATATTTTTCACTTTTAATGTACTTTTGGACCAGTTCTGTTGATCCATGTGTCATGAAATGTTCATATAGTCTTTGTGTGTTTTATCCCACAGTGTCACTGATGCAAAGCACCACTCTTACAAAGCACCAAATGCTATTTGAGTGCTATTAGCATCCCCTTCTGCAGAATCTGCAGTCTGCGCAATGTGACTGAGTGAGCATGTAAATGAATGAGTTGTAAATCAGGTCCATAAGGTGCTTCGCAACTTAAGATCTTCAGAGTTAAAAACTACACCAAATACCACCTGTAGAAATCAACACTGTATAACGAGATAGCAAGTAGCATCTCAAAAGGCGAAGTGGTCTTCACTGAAGACAGGAGTCCAGTTCATCCATTTCCAGTCTCAATCTGATTCATACACAAATCAACACCAGTGCTTTCACTATCAGCTAAGGAAAAGAGGCCACAACCCCTTAAAGAGCAGGGTTTCAACCCCAGTCTGAAGACCTGGTCCAGACTTTCATTTCTCACTTTCACACCTGAGCTCATGACAGATTCATACTAGCTACCAGAAAAATTCACAGTAGTTACTGACTAATAGGCCTTCAATTTTTAGTTGAAACTTAAGTAACGTTGAAGGTCATGAAGGCATTGGTGACCATCTTCCTTCTGCTTTTGCTCCAGAGGCGAGCTCTGGCCAGTCCGTCGCTTTGATTGGAGCCTTCGCTTGACCCTACCTCCACCAGACTGACAGTCTGTGCCAATGGGGCTGCATGGACTCGCTTTACTGGCTGCTTCCGCTCCACACAGTCAAACACCTTCCGGAATCCCTTGCGGAAGTGCTTGGACACCAGCGCGTACACAATGGGGTTGAGGCAGGAGTTGGTATACGCCACCAGGTGTGAAAGAATACGCAGGACATAGGTGGTGTGATTGAGTGGAAAGTGGCCGAACCACATGCATAAAATGACCAGATGATGGGGCAGCCAGCACAGGCAGAACAGCGCCGCCACGATGATGATCATCTTGGTGACCCTGCGCTTGGCCTTCCGGCACTTGGAAATGTCCTGCATGGGGTCCACGCTGGTCCACAGGTAGCGGATGGTGCGGGCGTAGGTCAGGCTGAGGACCAGGACGGGGATCAGGTAGCCAAACACAAAAGTGCAAATATCCATTGCTCTGCGGTTCCGAAAGTCCCAGGCCGGGATGCAGACGGTGGTGCCGTCCAAGTCCATCTCCTGGTAGTAGCTGAGGTAAGGACTGGACAAGACCAGGGAGATGCCCCACACCACACCAATACAGACCAGAGCGTTACAGGGGGTTCGCATTTCTCTCGCACGCAATGGGTAGCGAATGGCTAAATATCTGAAATAGAGGATCAAACATAATTTGAAATTTTATTTATATTAGATTTTGTACACACTGTGAGCCAGGTTTAGGGTTGCACACTTTTTGGACAAATACGTTCAGCTCAAATGCTTCTCTCAACATGAGCAAGTCAATCCGTAGTAATTACAAATAAAAAATACACTAGTGACTACTTGGATCACAAAATACTCATCAAGAGATACAGGTGTTTACTGAAAACATCTGTGTTTTTGTGCAAATATTTAACTGATGATGAAGTACATGAACACTGGTATCAAACAACACTACTTAATGGCTTTGTCTACAAGTAACAAACAATAGCCTTCAAACTGGCCAGAATCTAATTTCAGTAAATACAGTTGGTTTTGTGAATTTGTGCCACTCTAATCAGAAATTGTTGCCTTCAACAACAATTTGTATAATTTTAACGGAATATTATAGGCTGACCTCGAATCTCTCACGTGATGTTCATCTTAAACAGAATTCCTGCTAAAGCTTCAGCTTCAAAAAACAAATGGAACCATGTTTTTTTCATGAAAGTGATTAACCAAATTTCTTTTTTTTTCTACTAATGACTAAGAAGCAACAGTGCTTTTTAGCTCATTATACATCCATTCCAGTCATCATCCACATTCCATTTCTATTTCTTTATTATACTGTATATATTTACAAACACACACACACTATTTTTCAGCACAAATCATAGCATCAGGCAATTTTATCTAAAAATATCAAATATTTAAGTGAAAAGTAAAATATTTCCATGAATTTCAGAGAGTCTTAGTGTTGCCCTTTTGCTAATGACATTTTAACATGGAATCTTCCTTCTTCATTTCACTTATCATAACTTTTATTTGTTTTAAATCGGGCACAATTACAAAAATTAGTGTTGTTCTTTTTCTCAGATTTTTTATATTTCACACTTGTGACCCCATATAGAAAGACAGAAAGAGAGAAGAGAGAGAGAGAGTGTGAGATGGGGAGGGAGAGAAGGAGAAAAGGAGAGAGAATAAAAGAAAGGCATACACAGAAATGAATAGACAGAGTAAGCTGAAGAGAGAGAGAGGAAGAAAAAGAGGGAGAGAGATAGAGAGAGAAAAGGAAGGATTGGGAGAGAGAACGAAAGACAGAAATAAAGAAAGAAAGACAAAGATGAAGAGACAGAGTGAGACAGAGAGGAAGAAAAGAGAAACAGAGAGAGATAAACAGAAAAAGAGAAAGTGAGATAAACAGAGACAGAGAGAGAGAAAGTGTGTTTGTGTGTGTGTGTGTGAGAGAGAGAGAGAGAGAGAGAGAGAGAAAGAGACGAAGAGTGCGTATGAGAGTGAGACAGAGAGAGAAAGTGCGTGTGTGAGAGTGCGTATGTTAGAGAGACAGAAAGTGCGTGTGAGAGAGAAAGTGCGTGAGTGTGAGAGCGAGAGCGAGAGTGCGTGAGTGTGTGTGTGAGAGAGAGACAGAAGGAGAAAGTGCGTGTGTGTGAGAGAGAGACAGAAGGAGAAAGTGCGTGTGTGTG
>JBBPCX010000114.1:46260323-46299291 GCA_037974365.1 Hydrocynus forskahlii | reverse complement strand
CAGGTACATACATGGAACGGGGGTGACCCCTACTGGCCACCCCATGAAACAAAAACCCAGACAACACCCCCGTGACAGCTTTCAGTCCAGGCACTTACATAGTAAATATCCCCAGGTCCCTATACTGATATTATGTGGACACAATAAGGGTTCTTGTTGCAGTGTATTTTTTATTTTTTTTTGCAGTCAATTCACACCATTTCATTGTTTTTGCACTAGAATATACTACTCCAAATACTGTAAAAGTCACAGCTGTGTGACTGGGCCCAAAAGGGCTAATGCATATTTTGGGGTTAAAGGCACAAAGGTAAAAAAGAGCAACATAAGCATGAATTAAATGGAATTAATTATAAATTGCTTTTAGAGCAAATTGCAAACACTCTTATAAAGAGAGACAGTATAATCATGCTTCAGAAGAAAACCAAACACTGTGTTAAGACTTTTCTCCTTTGAGCTCCTGAACCCCAAAACAGGAAAAAAAATATAAAAAACATTTCAAACTGTTTTTGTTTAGTTAAACTATGGCCTCTTATATATACTATAATTAGTGATCGAAAGCATTCTTGGTGTTTCCACCCAAAGCAGAGCAGAAAAAATACTTTTTTAATATGATCTAAGCAGAGATTTAAACCCCATTGCAAATTTCCCACGTGTGAGACTAATAAAGGTTTATCTCATCTTATCTTATTCCCCAGCACACAAGACTGTTATCCACAATGCTATCCAACTACTAAAAAGCAGTGAGTATAGGATAAATCTGTGGGGCTTTTTTGCAGTAAAATGATTTTGTATGCCATTATTGCAACATTCTAGTTAGTTCTGTTTAAAATAACTACATTATCAAAGAAAGGTGTGACATGGATGCTACATCTCACAGGGTTTTGGGTACTGCACCACAGAGGGCACCCAAGAGTGATAAAGCTACTGTAACTCAAGCTTCCACCCCATCCTTCTTTGCTAAATCAAGGCATAAAACAGAATTTTTGTGCATCTGGACCAAAAGGTGCTTGTGCTGTCTGAGGGCAAAGGGGCAGATTCTCAAGCTTCCCTTGGGGACCCAAAAGTCAACCTACTTGTCACTGGCCCAGATCAAAAAACTGCCCAAAATCATATTAAATAAATAAACCCATAAACCCACAATTCAAGTGACAGTGCACTTGTTTGATATATTTCATATTCCAAATACCATAAACCATCATGGGAGGTTATATGGGAAAACCTAAAAAGTGCTTCCAAAAACCTTGCACACCAACTTATACATTTCAAACTAATACATAGGGCTTATGCAACTCCCTTGAAATGCTTTAAAATTAAATTACTATCACGCCCTGATTGCACTCACTGCCCAGATCAGGCATTAGGTACAATCGGTCCAGTCTTGGTCAAACATTAATTTGTCCATTCAGAATCTCCTTAGGAGCCAACATCCTGGGCTAACTAATGTCAGTAGTATTAGTATTAGCTAGACCCCCCTTCCTTTATTTTAATTTTAATTGTATGTATTTATGTATTTATGTATTTATTTATTATTTATTTATTTATTTATTTTTCTCTCTTTTTTTTCTTTCTTGGGCATAAGATATGTACTGTGTCGTCCTGTAGTTCATGATTTGTGTAAATATGACACTGCAAATGTTAAATTATATGCATGCTATAATACAAATGTTGATCACAAAAATATTCCAAATACCATTAATGACGCTGACCTATCAAAACTCCCAGTTTATGCAATATGCAAGAACAGTGATCCATTTTTTTAAGCTTCTCTTCCACCTTGGTCACCAACTATAACAAACTAAACAAACCAAGCAAACTAAAACAAACATATTTCACACCCAGCTGGTACAAAAAGTAAAATTTTGAGTTCAATGAACTCACATTTTTCAGAGTTTTACATTTTTTAACTTTCAATGCACTTCAATGAAATCTGCGTTTTAGTCGACTAGCAAGCTTCAGTCACGGTTGTGAACTTATAAATAGGTTATAAAATTGACCTCATAACTAAACACCATGCTGAATCTTAAAAAAATCTGTTCAATTGCACCCCTAATTCACAATCTAAATTGAAATCCTACACAGCAAAACTTTTAACGGTGGATGAATTTTCATTCTAAAAGTGCTTCAATGAGGGCTGTTCAGTCAATGGGGTTACTCTTTGGACACATTTGGCCAGCGTCACATGAGGAGGGTGGAAAAAACGTGGGAGAGCCTGATAATGACCATAATGCTGGATGGCCCAAAGCCTTCTTCCTGCCAAAGGCTTATCCTATCCCTGTACTAAACCATCATTATTGTCCCGTGATATCAAGCACCACTCTGTAAACACAACTCTCTGGATTTCTTTTTTTTTAAAACTCACAGTTCTAGTCTCGTCCTCTGTCTTTCTTTTTCTTTTCTTAGCCAATAATGTTCGAATGCTCGTAAATTGACTTTCTATTGTCGATATGGAAAAGGAAGGCGCCCTGTTTCCACTGGGCTGATACTGCTGTTAGTGTTTGTTCATTCTGCTTATGGGCAACATGAATCATGAATGAGGGTGATTCAATGTAGTAAAATATGTTCCTTACACGTACATTGGAAACAGTACCTAGAGTGGGTGAAGAAATGTTTGTGTGTTGAAGAGGCTCAGTTTATTTGGGGGCTGTTTTTTGTTTACTGAGCTGCAGTGGTTTCCTCCATATAACAGTTGCAAGCAAAGTGTTTGATTAATTAATGCATCTTAATGAGGTCTGGTTGACCTGGAGCAATGGATACAGTAGACGGTGTGAAGCGCATGAAGGGTAGGCTGTATGCATAGGAATGATCGATGAGTGCAGCGGCCACAAGAGCACGCGTTAACGCGCAGAGGAAACAGAAATGTCAAACCAGTTCACCACAAAAGCACAGCCAATCGATGGCCCAGTGCCCATGGGTGAGATGGAAAGTGCTGTGAATTGAACACATACGCACAGCATCATCAAGGTGCTTACCCTCAGCAGGCTCTTTAACAGTCAGCTGAGCTGATTCATTGACGCCTGTCCATCCACTGTTAGCCAGGTCACCGAGACATGACTGAAACCTGGTCAACGAGGAGACGTCAGCTTTCTGCTTCCACTGTAGAATCACTGAGAGCTTGTTTTATGTGGGCTTTGCCTCTCTGAAAATAAAATATATCTTAATATGGCAAAAGGTACCACTTTGCAGTAAGACTACCCAAATAAAGGGTTTATTAAAGGCTGTAGACAGTTTATAAATCATTAATAAGCAGTTATAAACACGTTATAACAGTCTTACATTGATGCAGGTAAGATCTAGTGTCTTAATGGTGGTAGAATCTTCAAAATAGTGAGCCTGTATCTATGTATGACTGTCATAGCTTGTTTATAACTGCTTGTTAAGGAATTTTAAAGCTGTCTACAACCTAATTAACAACCTGATTATGTCTCATTTATAAACCTGTTGTAAAGAGAATGTATTGTGATGTATTTTATATATGATGTTTTGACATGAGTTTAAAAATAACTGAGCTGTCAGAGATTAGAGGGTATGAAACTGAAGCCTGAACCCCATCCATTCAGGCTTAAGAGCTGACCTGACTGTTGCTGCTAAATTTGAAACCCAAACCCAACTCCGACTTGCTCACATTTAATAGATGGATTATCTCAAGGTTTCATAGCTTTACTTACTAAGTGTCAGAGCTGAGGGACTAAAAAATGTCAGTGTATTTAATTATCAGTGTATTTTTGTGAAATAGCCAACCTACCCAATACACTTAACAAGCAAAGGGAAAGTCCCACTGTGACCTTTCCACCAACCCAATGCATCATCATCCTTGATTTCACAGAGGGTACATGGACCCACTTTTTGAAGTCTAGAGCTATTTCAAACAAAAATTAACAAGTGCTCAAAGTCTACCACATAAAAAGTCACTTACTAGAAAACAAATTGAATCTAATGCTAATAACATGTTAATAACTGGCCTGAACTTTTTAAAATTTTTTGGCCCCAAAACAATTTATTGTCAGACTAATATATGGGTCAGGCAGCAGACCCTTATTTCATTCTTTTATTACTTTAGTATTAAAGAAATTCTTTGCTATAATGTAATTAACTGGCATTAATAAATATTGGTATCTCATATATCAATATCAATGGTTAGCAATAGAGAAAAATTCATCACCACAAGGCAGCATTAGTCGACAGGGGAGTATTTGGTGATGGACAAAATAAAATATTTGTTGAGGGGGGATACAATTTGACCCATTTTTTGCATACATTTCATTTGATTGGGTGAAAACCAGTTCAAACATAATATGAATTGGTAACATAGGAAATATTTCCAGGAACAGGATAAAAAAAATACAAACAGCTGGTCCTCAACAATCAGCCTCAAAACAGATGGAGTTTTTTAAACATTCTTTCCGACTTCAAGATACAGCCTCAGAAGAGGCTCTTCTTAGCCTTGGCTATAGAGATCTCGCTCCAGATATTACTGTGGTAACACATTTAGGATATTTATTTTTGTAACTGTAAACATTCTGTACATTTAGTTGTCAATTATCAGGTACACCTTCCATTTAGGAAGAATATGGTATCTGTTATAATACTGCATTCATTCACACTAGTACTGTTAGCACTGTATGTTGTCTTGTACTATACTATTCTATTATTTCTCTTGGGTTTCTTGTGTTTTTTTGCACTCTGTGTAGTCCTGTCCTGCCTGCACATTGGTAGTCTTGTGCCACTTCTGTTCTTGTTCTTTGTGTTGGTCCTGGTAGAACATTGTTTCATTTCACTGTTCACTGTGTACTTAACTGAAATGACAACAAACACCTACTTGAGTTGAAATGGTTATCTAGAACATGCCATTACATGAAAGATTTAGCCTAGGCTATTGAAATGAACCTTTACTGTTAATAATTGTAGAAATTTACAAAAAAAATATATGGAAATCTGGCAAACTACACATCTCGCATCTCGTGCTGGATCAAATATAATGCTGATCCCAAGAGGTCTGGGCAAATGACCATTTAGAGGCTGTGTGCATCATTTTGCATTTTTAAGATGATGTCATATAGACATCTCACAGATTGCAAATATTTTACAGTGTACAAAAACATAACACACTCAGTCATTAGTCATCAACCCTATACAATCATTTTCACAATTGTTTTCGTGCCCTATACAAAATTCTATTATGTATTTGAACTTGGTATGTTAAACACATGTGTTTTAAATATCGACCATCCTTGTCTTTGTGTGTACTAGAGAATACTCTAATAATTCACAGTACTGTTACTGAAAAACAGGCCTTGAAAATAATAATGGAATAGTAAGCCTGAAGTTTAAGGGCTTAAACTCCCACGTCTATATAAACATCTTTAAATCAGCAGTACAGAACAATCAAAGTGGCCGATCCCTGCATTACACACAGCCCAGGGCAGAGGCCGGCTGATTGTGTGGTGTTGTATTGCCAGTCTCTGGCAGGGCACCGCACCCCTCCGGTTGAAAAGCCTCCCTGGAGCTGAAATGAGGTCACGCTGTTCAGGAACCCAGTCACTGATAGAGACAATAGGCGGCATGCTGGTCCCATTTGTGCCAAGCTGAGTTGCACCAATCACAGCACTGGGAATGAACCAGATACACATTCTGCTTCCTTTTCCAGCTTTCAGGGTGAAACAATTTTCCCGTGCACCACTGTGATTACAAATTAGCGTAATTGAACAAGAATACGCCTTTGCCAGGAATTCCAGCATGTACTTATACGCTGACCCAGGTGTGTTCATTTCATAAAACAATAAGTGACACCCATTAATTTCATACACCCAAATACATTTCCACACACATAATAATCTATACATAGATTTGAATGAACAGAACATTTTTATTATAAGCAAAAAAACAATATAAACAACATTACAAATCTACTTGGGTTTGTTTAGCGCATAGCATGCACTAGTCGAGCTTAAAGAGGAGAAGGTTTAACCTTTATGGTCAACTATTACTTTAGTTGTAAAAGAGCTGCAGTAAAAGGCCGAAAGCTGGTTACAGTAAATAACTGTGTTTAAGTACAGTATCATTACAACCCAAAATTAGCAGCGATAAAAAGTATAGGAACACCTGCTGGGCTTTTATTGTGAGTGCTAGTAGTCTGCCAGTTTTGGTTCACTAAATCTTTTCTTCTTCCTAAAAACATGGCTAACATACTACATAATACTACCATACTACAGATCTAAATAGTAGGTCAAAACAGTACTCCATAATTAGTAGCACAGTAAACACAATAAACATCAATGAGCCATTAAACTAGTGTAGGTCCCCCTCCTACTGACAAAACAGTTCTAACCTGTCAAAGCATGGACACCACAAAACTTGTAAAAGTGTACTTTGGTATCTGGAACCAAGACATTATCAGCGAGTCCTGAAAGTTGCAAGGTGGACCTCCAAAGATCAGACAAATTTGTCCAGAACACCCTATAGATGATCAACCAGTCTGAGATCTGGGGAATTCGAAGTCAACACCTTAAACATTTTGTCATGTTCCTCGAAAAACTCCTGAACAATTTTTGCAGTGTGCATGGGTACACTGTCCTGCTGAAAGAGGCCACTGCCATTAGGTAATACTTTTACCATCAAGGGGTGGACTTGTCAAAGTAAAAGTAATACATGTCAAAGTAACATCCATCAGAGTGCTAGGACCCAAAGTCTCCCAGCAGACTTTTGCCCCCGACTATCATTCCTCCCATAGTGCATCTTGGTGCCAACTATTCCCCAGGTAATCAGCATGCATACACCCAGCCATCCACATGATGGTAGAGAAATCATGATTCATCAGACCAGGCCGCTCTTTCCATCTCTCTATGGTCCAGTTCTGATGCTCATGTGCCCATTGTAGGGGGCTTCAAGTGTCAGCAAGGGCACTCTGACCAGTCTGCAGCTATGCAGCTGCATCCAAAGCAAGCTGTTATGCATTGTGTATTGTGTCATCTTCCTATCATAGCCAGCATGAACTTTTTCAGTCGTTTTAGCTACAGTAGTTTTTCTGTAGTAGAGTAGACCAGACAGGCCAGGCTTCATCTGTGAATCTTGGGCACTCATGACAATGAAACTAGTTCTTCTTTGGACCACTTTTGGACATAACCTAGGCCTATGTAGCACTGACCCAGGAGGAATAACTTTACAACAGATATGATTTGGTGCATGTATTTTATAATTGATTTATTGACTGAATTTCTGCTCTCCCACTTAGGAAAAATGCTATCTACATATGCAGTAAGAAAAAATGATAAATTAGAGATAGGATATTAACTGAACAATTGATTGGAAGGTGGAGGGGCTTCAAGCATGGTCCTCCCCTCAAACCTCAGTTGTTCTATAATGACATTTCATAATTCCTGTTTCCCATGACTAAGGTTTTCCAGCCCACCACTACTCCATCTCCTCCCTGTTCCTCGGTACTATCTTCAGTTTTACCCCTGTTCATCAAAACAAAAGCAGAGGCCTCCCAGTACTCAGACTCAAGTTCTCAAAGTCCTTTTATTTCCTTCAGCCTTTTTTATACTACAACCCGTGGCATTAGTTTGACATATACAGTTTTCAGATACGTTTTCGTTATGTGTTTTTTTTTTATGTTTCTATAAAATTGTATTGGTAAAAATATTAAATACAGTATTTCCAGCTATGGGCTAAGAGGTCAGTTTTATCTAGACCAAAACATTGTTTTTGCCTGAGCTATCTATGAGTCTTCGTCGCTGGCATGGTGATTAGTGTAAAGTCCAATTTATCCTGAATTAATGCCGACATCCTTGGGGTATACTATGCCGCACACATCCTTAGTATGTAGAATGTTGATCCACCCAGTAAAGAAACATGAATCGAACATAACTGAAACCTTCTAGTGCCTGTACATACACGTTTCAATGAAGGAAATTGTCAGTGAAATCAAAAGCTGAGCTTCCCTACTTTCTGAACATCCTAAATTATTTTCAAGCTTTAATGTCATTTTGGCATCTTAGCAAACAGATAGCATAGCCCCTTCACCTCCCGTTTGCAAGCTCAGTCTGTGTGGTCCAGTCTAAGGCCACTGAACTCCACGATGATGTCAAAATATGAACCAAAGTGTGTTTGCAATTTGGAATAATTTCTGAGGATATCTTTTCATCCATTTAAAGTTTAACAGATAATGAGGCTTTCTTAGTTTATTAAATCACACAAAAAGGACAGCAGGTCAAGTGTATCAAAACATTGTGTTTGGCATTCGAGTCTGAACCCCTGACAGTGACAGCGTTTTCCTCTTCCAATCTTTGTGCACCTGGCACGGAATGACATCATGGAAGATCTCTGGTTTGGACTACTCCGGCTTTACATTGTCAAGTGCCTCATAAAACCGGTTTTGTTGTGGAACAACAAAAGCCATAACCATGGAAATAAATAAAAAGAGACATTATTAAATGGGTCCATTTCAATTGCAAACCACAAGAAGCGTCATGCCAGACATGGCCTAAAGGTTCAAAGGACAACCAGAGACTCGTGCCAAATCACTGTCTGGGCAAGAAAGAAGCAGTGAATTGGGGAGGATCGACATTACCAATATTTTCCATTAGTTAACTGGAAGATGGACGTTTCATTGTACAGTATACTGAGGGTGGGACTTTCAGTGGTAGTAAACAATCTAATAATGCCTGGAAATACAAAATGAAACAGAAGCACTACTTAAGATCAAAGCTCGGCCTTAGCTGGTTATGACGTTCTCATACTCAGAGCATGTTCTCTTAGCACAACATTTCGTAATGGAAACAGCATAAGTGGACAGAGAACTTGGCTGTAAACCAATCTGCTGTACCTTAAGCTGTAAGCAGTTATCACATATTTCTTCCAGGGGAACTGTCCTTACAGGCCTTGTGAAGCTGGTTTTGGCCAAATCATCGATAATAAATAAAAAATAAGACAATTGATTTTTATCTCTGTCAACTTTCTTACATTCTCTCTGGTATAATTCCTTCTTGAGTCATCAGGTGGCTGAGCACAAGGGAAATGCCAGCTGTCTCACTCTATTAGGTAAGAAGCTAACAGATGCCCATGTTGGCAAGGATCACAATGAATGATGAAAAGAGAGGGAGGACCATCCTTCTAACCCAAAGACTCTTGGACTTCCTGCCACAGATGGCTACAGCATCAAGGACTGCTCTTGCACTTAAACTGTTGATATTAAATTTAAACTGTTAAATTAAATTTAAATGGTCATCGTTACATTTCTTTCTTGTTTCCTTGTTGAAGTTTTACCTTTGTCAAACTTTGTGTTATTCATGGCCTAAAGGCACCAGACAGTATCTCCTCAATTTGTGCAATGCTCTGTACTGCATTTTGAACTCACTTGTAGCATACATAAATACCTAGCATAGCAGTCTTTTTTATCAGTTTATCATCAAAAATATCTGGCATGAAAATGAAGCTACAAGAAAAACAGACCCACGTGAAATAAAGTACTATGCATTGGCGAAAGTTCAAGAACAGCTCAGCTAATAGCTACTAAATACTTTAAAGAAAACACTTGAATAACTCTTGAATAGATAAAACGCCATGAACCTTTTTCTATCTAGTGACTATATCTACTATACAACTCTGGAAAAGAAATTTCATCTCTATGAGTATGACAACCATTTCATGCCAGTGTCTGTTAAATTCCTACACAAGCACCTCATTCTGCTTTATGAGGAACTGATTAGTGATCACCTGAATCACATCTTATTTAATGAGGAAAAGTATAAAATCACTGCTGCAATCGACACTCTCCTCTCGTGGAGATACTGGCAGCCAATGAGAATAGAACTAACAAGACTTTAATAATTGAGGCTAGATCCTGTGTGTCCAATAGAAATCTGATTAGTATCAAAGGATACCTTGTGCCTCTTGAGTGGAGTGTCTGAGACTGAGAATAAAGTTGTTTTGACACCTAAAT
Organism: Hydrocynus forskahlii; assembly: GCA_037974365.1. NCBI lineage: Eukaryota > Metazoa > Chordata > Actinopteri > Characiformes > Alestidae > Hydrocynus > Hydrocynus forskahlii. Next base: position 46,289,354 of record JBBPCX010000114.1, on the reverse strand, counting down.
AATTCTGTTCCGGGGTTTGGGTTTGACATTGCATCTTTTTAACTGGGTTCAGTTGGTTTCATAATGCAACAGCAAAAGTGCACTAAATTGCATGTTGTTTAATTGGTCATAAATTTGGTAGGCATACAAAACCTCTTTTAATATTATTTTAGATAAAACAAAACAATCATTTTTCACTTTCAGCGTTCAGCCTAATACTAAGACTCTATCCTACCCTTCTGCTATTTTAAAAATGATGCCTAACAGTATGAATTGCAATCAAAGCAGTTTGAATTTCTAGTTTGAATTTAACGAATCAGGTCGCATCTTAAAATGGCATTCCCACAGTAGTAGCTAAAATATACTTGGGAGTAAATGTTTGGAGAACGATGGAAACCATGGGACCATGGGACCAAATATCCTTTATATATTCAGTTACTAATTTATGGTTGTAGTGTAGGAATGTCTGTGGGGCTGGAGAAAGGAGAGGATTTCCAGACAGGTTCTGCTTTAGAAGGCAATTTTTCTACACTAGAAGGCTGGGCAGTCTCGTGAAGGACTGAGAGATGAGTGTAAGTCTAGAGGAATACAGGCCCAGCAGGCTGAGAAGGCGTAGCACCATGGTGACAACTTTTGCAAACATAACGCAGGTGCCAGTATTTTCGGGAAACTGAAATAACAGGAGAAGACATCACTGGTTGTCATTGTTCAATATGAGTCACACTGAAATAATGACCAGAGATGCTACTCGGAGCAGAATCATTTGTCGGGGTGGAGCTCTTTCATAATCCTAACAAATGCAAGCCACCTTCCCTTAAGCCTCTTTTTGACCTTGTTGCCATGGTGCTGGTGTCCATATCAAATGGTGATTAAATGTTTTGTGAAGGAATACTTTATCTCTTTATTTTCATTTTTGTATTATGCCGAGCTGTTCCGAAAATAAAAGAGATTCGTCAACAGATGAGTTTCCAGAGCTAAAATGGGACGGACGTTTGATCTTCTTCAAAATGTTTGTGCTACAGGGGAGCTGAAAAAGGTGAGTGGGATTAAGAGGGCACATTACACAAATCTTCAGAAATGTCTACAGAAATTAGCAAACCCCATGACCTTCTGAGGATTTTGACGGGTACAGAGACAAAGTCTTAATCTTATGGTCCTGATCTTGAGGCCCCAAGATCAAGACTATAAAAACAAGGTCTTGTTCTGAGTCTTGGTCTGGCCATCCTACATGCCTACAGTCTCAAATAACGCACAACCTCAAAATTGATTTTATATAATGGATTGACTTGGATCCATGTTGTTGACTGATGTGGACTGACATGGAATGTCATTCCGCCATTTTCGGTCCTGGAATATGCTGTATTTTCACACAATTAGAATGTAAACTGACCGCTAAAAACAATGATCTCAAATTCAAGTTTCCATAAAAAGAAATAACGAGGATCAACAAAACTGTACTGGCTTTGTCCTGCCAACATTTCCAAGAAGACCTGGTTTCAGTCTCTGCTGACTTGACTCAATATAATACTGGGCTGGATTTTTGGGATCCAGTGATGTGGTATCAGTCCGGATCTTGACGACCGGGGTTTTAACTTCACCTCTGACTGACCATAACACAGATCCATATGTCGATGCCATAAAGCGTAAAGCAGCCATTTTCATCACAACACAGCACAGGACACAGTGTGAAATTGTTCTCTGCATTTAACACATTCACCTGAGTGAAGCAATGGGCAGCAAGGCGCCCGAGGGAACAGTATGTGGGAAAGGTACCTTGCTCAAGGGTACCTCAGTGGTGGCACTGACAGTCCTGGGATTCAAACCCACAACCTTCCAGTCGCAGGGGCAACTCCCTAACCACCAGGCCACCAGCTGCTATGAAAGAGGAGGAAAGACTATGCCTGAAGCTCCCCCTCCTTCATGAAGGCATGGGTCGAACTAGCAAAATACAGCTGCAGAAAAAAAAATCAATTTTCTGCTAAACATAAACCTTTATTGGTGTGGACCCGATAAAAACCAGTTCCATCAAAAGTTTGGCAAAACCACACTGAAACAAAGCCTCCTAAATGAGACTATGTAGGTTTCAAGAACTGTCTGCTTTGAGAATGAATCACTGCAAAATAACCAGTGACAGCTTTTAGCATTGTGTGTACTTAACCAAAATAATGTCTTATGGTGTACTGGTTGGCATAAAACACAAGGTTCATTTACTCGCCACTGTCGACTTCCAATTACATTTCTGAATGACTATAAACAGAAGAGCATAACTGTAATCAGTCCAGACAATTTATTGCCTTGAAAATACTCAGTGTTCTTTGCTCTGTGGGAATGACATGCTTGATTAGCAGGTTGATACACATTCATAAAACTGGACATAAGCATGGATGGCCATAAAAGGGCATGTTCTGAAATGTGTGGTGATTTGAATGTGCAGTTTACATTAAGCAATCTGTGTCAGTTTTTTGAGGAACATATTGTTCTTTAAACATTAAAGTAGTTCTTCTGGGATCCAAAAGTGCTTCTTCTGTGGCATCACCCCTCAGTTGCACCTGTTTTAAGAGTGTAGATGTAAAAATCTATCTCTCTTTCTTTCTTTCTCTCTCCCTCTCTCTATCTCTCTGTCTCTCTCTCTGCTCTGACCGCATTGTCTACTCAGCAGCACAGTAGAACATGCCACCGACATTCCAGCTGGGTCTAATTTGGCGGGAATTTTTTTTTCACCCTTTATTATTATTTTTAATCATAAATGTTTCCGCTTGTGGTTATGTCAATGTCTGGAAATACACTGCTGAAGCCACAGACCCTTCACAAGTGTTTGCGAGCTCTATGATTAAGGGCTCCTGGGAAGGCCATGCCTGGGCTTTGGCCTGGTGGACTACACACAGCCCCAGTGGCCGCCTTTTCCAGCTTTCCAGGAATATCTCAGATAAATCAGGTGTGATGGCTGAACGGAAAAGTGTAGCCTTTGCCATGTTCACCTACTTTTGACGTCTGTTTCTGAACAGTTTTTCCTTAAAGTCTGGAATTATGATTTCATACACTGTAGCCACATAATTACCTTTGACGAAACGACGCATATATATGTATATATGTATATCCTTCACTTCTACCCATGAAATAAGATCTACCTCCAGTCATTCTTTCTTTTTCCTTTTCCAGGCAAATAACAAGGGTTTATACTGCTCCTTGGTGCTAACACACTGTCTCACACTCATCAGCTACACTTCCAAACACACTGTTGAACAGCAGGCTCGGGCAGTGCAGCACGCCAACCATCCTGACAGGAAAAACAGGAAAATTATGGAGATCAAGCATGAGGGGCCGATGGGAAACAAAGGCAGAAGACACGAAAAGCAGGCAGAGAGCTCGACTTCACACCACCGTTTGTTTTAATTACAGCCATTAAAAAACGGAAGACTGCAGTCACGGACGGACTGGAGTACGGCTTCTTGCTCGCTAGCGTCAGGTCAGCTTCAGTCTCTGGCAGATATTTTTAGCTCTGGCAGGACAATTCTGTTTTGCCACGGCATGGACGCTATCAGTGGAGCCGGTGACTGCTCTCAGCTGTGTGGGATTAGGGAAGGTGTGAGGCGGAGGTCGAGGCATTTGCATGTGAATGAGGCGATGCGAGAGGTCGTGCAAGGGTCTCGGCCTTCGGCCACGAAGCTGTTCTTACAGACCTGGCGCAAAAGGCTTAATACATCTGGCCTCTGAATACGGCTATGTAAACTCATATAGACTTTTGTGGGATTTAGATTTTTTTTGATAGGTTCATTCACTTCTGGTATGACTTTGACCAACTGACATAGCACTTATTTGGCAAATTAGCATAGTATTTTCAGTAAATAATCCTCATATCTTTGATTGTGTGTCTGTTTCCTTTTACCGTACATCTTTCAGTCACATCCCAGAAACTCAACTCGGCTCGACTCCGACACACCAGAGACTTGAGACACAACTCAGTATAAAATCTAGAACATGGCCATGCAGTTTCTGTAGACAAATAGTAGAACGGGTTCAGTGAGTGGATTCAAAGCTTAAAAACTTTAAATGTGTTCTAGGATACGACCTTCACCAGTCAATCTGTGACCATTTTGACCTGCTGGTCAACTATAAGTGCTATTTTTGTGAAATAGAAGCATAAAGGTGCCACAAAGAGGTGGAACATGTAAAATAAGAAGGCGAAGCCACTGAGTACTGATGTCCCTATCCTCTGTTGCATCACTCACTACAGGGTACCAAAGTCTGGAAGTACCATCAGCATAAGAACTGTGCATTGAGAGTTCATTAAATGGGTTCCAGTAACTGCACAATGGCAAGCAACAGCTGGAATGCCATCACTTGACCCTGGAGCAATGGAAATGTTTGGCAGATGCCAGGAGAACACTTCTTATAGGAATGAATAGTGCCAACAGTAAAGTTTGGTGGAGGAGGTATAATGGTCTGGGAAACTCAGTATACAACGATATCTTACATATTTATATGCATCCAGTTTTGCAGCACAGTTACAACTCCCTATTAATGCTGATGCTCACATAGATGTGAAGGTCAGGTTTCGACATACATTTGGCCTCATAGTCTATCTATCTATATTGTTCATTTGGCATGATTTTTGCAAATGATTATATCATTGTTATAGCATTGTGGTATAATTTATGCCAAAGAAGCAATATTCCAATTTACCAAAGCCATGTCAAAGAGGCAAGATGCTAATTAGCATATTACTTCTTATGCATAGTTTTAGTAAATTAGCATATTTTCTTTGACATGGTTTTGGTAAATTGGCATGGTGCTTCTTTGGCATTAATTTGGCAGATATTTTTTCTGGAATGACTTTGGCAAATTATTACCGCTTTTAAGGGCTAAATTTTAGGAGACAGCCTAGGTCATGTCCCTTTCCGACATAAATTCATGTTCTGTAAACATTAAACAGAAGAATGACATTGTCAGATTAGTACACTGTGCCTATGTGTGACATGGATTTGGCAAATTAGCATACTGTTTCTTTGACAGAGTTGTAGTTAAGTAAGTGTTTTTTAGCTGAATTTCTTGTTGGTGAATTCTGAAGGAGGCTTAGAAGAGGAATTCTTTTAGGCAGAATTCACGGAGAACACACACACACTTGCTCCTTATGTGGGTGTCTGAGTTTGCTTTGACCCTTAGTCTGGCAAAAGTCCGTGCCACAGTGTGACAAGCCATTCGTGCAATCCTCCTGTATGCCTTATTTACTCCGTGTGCTCAGATCGAAGGGAAATGGTTAGGGAGCAAATAGGAAGCAGGGTAGTGGGAGTGCGCTGCTGCCTGACTCACCCCAAACTCACGACCTGTTTCGGTGTGGTCTAATTCAAGCCACATTCCCTTAAGTGAGCTCTGAGGTCTATGGTCATGCCCACAAGCTCACAAACTCTCTATTTAGCTCCGTACAAGCAGTGCTGTCCATTGACTCATTCATCTGACGGACAGACAAAAAACAAACATAAAGGAATGGGTAGTTAATAAAAAGTGAAACAAGGGGTTTACCTTAGAACATTTTTGGTGTCAGAATGTCTGTGATGAAACATGTTCACATAAGTTTCCCTGTAGCTTTGGTTTGAACACTCAAACCATATAGTTGTTTTGATGAAGCTTGGTGCTGAAACACTGAGGATATCTTTGAATTATTTATATGTTTTCTTTTGGTGGTTTATGAAAGAGGAAGATACTTTGAGACTACATTTTAATTTCAGTAAAAACACAAAGATGTGAATACATGTCCCTATGAGAACATCAGTGAATTAAACACACCCACCCTTTATCTGAGTGAAAGAAAAGACACCTTTTACAAATGTATTACTTGAGGTCCTGTATTACAAGAGGTCCTGTATTACTGTTTTACCTTGAAGTGCAGAAGTACAAGATATTACTATATTACTTTTTAAGGATAATATAATGGGATAATGGGAATGGGAAACATAAAATTCTAGTGCAATTGTTCAGAATGTGTTATTTTTTTCAACATATGTTTTTTTCTATTATTTGAATTCATTGAATGAATTTACAATAACAAAGAAACTTGATTAGATACTCATATTTAATGCACTTTAGGCTGAAGAAGGTGAGGGAGATGAGATGAGTCCAGAGCACGGAGAGTAGAGTAGCTGTAAAAAAGCTGTGGATCACACCACAGGCCACATTGTGGAACACATGATGGCATCATGTGGTCCATCCCAACCAATCATGACATCAGGTAAGCTGCGACAGTAGCCATGACCCCCAGCTGCAACTGCTTCAAAGGCATTTGTCTTCAAGTTTCATACCACTAAAAATGTGGCTGGGCCCAGTCATCTTCAAGGGGAATTCCAATGATTTTACAAAATTTCTGCACACGTAAATGGCATACGTAAGATATAAACAGTCATTCAGAGTGGTTTGATGGAAAATACTTTGGTTGCTCTGGATTGTAAATAAAATGGCTATATTTGACATTTCAACCCCTTGTTTTTATTACCACCACAGTACAGAGATTTCACATCAAAACACCCATTACATATTGTGTACACAAAACATTTGGAGGCCTTGGTACAGGGTGCAGTGGTTAGAATTATTAGGGTTAAAATCTTTATTGGGTCTGATGCGTGTGGGGAGTATAGGCCTGGTTGGATCCTACTAAAGAGTTACTATACCGCAAATGGCTGTAAAATTGAAATTTGGCTGCTGTAGAAAGATCACACAGTACATCACAGCTTGAGGCATATTGGGCTGCATAACCACAGATCGGTAAGAGTCCACTGTCCACCAACAAGATGGTCTGATCTGATAATTTACATTTTTTTCATGTGTGTTACTTACGTGGGGAATAGATGCCACCAGGATGCACTATAGGAAGAAGGCAAGCCGGTGGAGGCAGTGTGAGGCTCTGGGCAACATATTGCTGGGAAACTTTGAGTCTTGCATTCATGTAGATGTGCACGTATTACCTACCATCATTTCAGACCAAGTAAATTATTTCTTCAGAGTAGTCCCTAATGGCAGTGGCTTCTTTTAGAATGTGTCCTGCCACACTGCAAAAATTCTTCATGAATGATTTAAGGTTGACCAAATTTCCTCAATCTGACTGAGCATCTGTAGGATGTACTAGACAAACTAATCTGATCTATTGAGGCTCCAACTTGCAACATAGAGGAGTTAAAGGATCTGCTACTAATGTCTTGGTGTCAGATCCCACAATACACCACGAAGTCTTGTGGGGTTCATACGTCAATGGATCTAAACTCTTTTGAAGGCACAAGGGGGAAATTCACAATATTAAGCTTATGCTTTTAATGTCTTGACTCATCAGTGTACATCTGCTGACACAACTGTATGCTCATGACAATATTGAGTGGGCCGACAAAATTACTCATAGGAGATCACACACTGTAGCACCACATTTCAAAGTCCCTTCAAATCATCACTAAAACAGTGATATACAAAGAAAAAATGTCTGTCACAGGGGCCTTCTGGTTGAGGGCGTAATTGCCCATTGAAAAAAATCCCAGAGCATAATTACTTTCTACATTTCTACAATGCCTTTATGCCAACAGTACATGACTAATATCAGGTTTTAATATACAATGTCTCGGCTTTGTTGTCAGCTTCAGAAGCCCCTTTCACACTCAATCAATCTTCATTTTTCAATAAATCTACTGTAACTTGACGCATAGTTTTATTGCAGACTGCAGGAAGGTGGAGCTGGGTGTTGTGGACCAAGCTAAGAGCCATTTCACGCAATGTACTACATTACAGCACATTTCAGATGGACTGTGTTAATCTACAGGTAGGGCTAGACGTAAATCAGCTTAATCATAACTAAATCTCACTTTTCTGTGATTGTGTGAATGTACAGGTGGTACTGTTGTTTGTAGGTCCACAGCAGTACAAAGTAATCAGCTTCTTTTTTGCAAATAAAATCATGTTGATGCCAATTATAAAGCATCATTAAACCCCATTTTGGTTTGTTTATAAAACACATATTTTGTAAGAGAGGGAGGGCCCCACCACAGCCCCACCCAAACAAAATGAGATTATGGCAGTAAATGTAAAGGTCAGAAGAATAACTGAACTTGAGTTCGTTTTAAAACTTAAGCCTTATCCACATGTATCCTGGTATAATTTTATTATGATTACTATTTTTTTTTTTTGCCTTTCTTTGTCCAAACCAGCAGAATTCTTATAAATCTCTCTGTCCACAGGAGAATGCAAAATTGTTTTGAAAATGCACCCATGAGCATGTCAGCCCAGTAGACGATCTCATATCTCATAAATTTTGATGTCACATGGCTCAAAAAGACAACTCTGGATGGATGCATATTGAGCAAATACTGCGTGGCAGAGCTGAAGCAGAGATTTTCTAACAAAGTGACATCATAATTTTCAGACTTCTGTAATTCACTGTCTCACACATTCCAATACAATTTCTGCCAGAAATTAAAAGCTCAAAAAAAGCAAACACAATCCTATTACTAGCTGCTGTGGAATGGTTTGTAATATCATGGCTAGAAATGTCTCTGAACAGCCTGTTCCAGCCAGATTAGGTAGAAAGGTTAATCATCAATATTTCAATTTCTTTTACCCCTAAAGCTGGGTGTTGCCGGGTAGTAGTAACCTATTATGTAAAACACTTGCCTATGAACCCGATGACTGCAAAGTTACAGGTTCAAACTTTCTACCATTGTGCCCTTGAGCAAGACACGTAACCCTCAGTTGATCTGTCCCTGTAACCCTGTAACTAATGACTATAAGTTGCTCTGGATAAGGGCATCTGCCAAATGCCGTAAATGTAAATGTTACATTTTTCATGTGGATGAGAGGCCGAAATCCAGAGGAAAACTAAATTTTCAGAAATATCTAGATCTGGGCGAAGTTAATTCTGACTAGACCTCAATTTAAAACACTTCTCAACACTTCTAGTGCAGTGTATTTTCTGTACCAGCTATACACACATCTGGAAGTTGTGGCCATAGCTGAGTTGGAAGAGGGAGCAATAGCCCTGTCAGTGGAAACATGGCAATATTTCATGGAAAGTTCCACACATAATATTGCCACACATAATGAGTTGCTCTCTCACCTCTACCTATACATAAGAGCTAGTGTACTTGCGTAAGTATAGCCAGACATCAGACAGTTTGGATCTGGTTTAAGAATAGCCAGACGTGCATCTGATTCTGATGCAGCATATCTAACTAAGCCTGACAGCCTTCTAAGCCTACATGAAACTTGAATAAAGACTGTTGCTCTTAATAATCCCCCCTAAGACCCTCTGCACTTCGTTTCTCATCTGCAATATTTCTGTCATTGTTCATTTACTAATCAAGTTCCTGATCGGGTTATTCATGCTTACATGAATACTGATGCTGTCATCAATATTTTGAAAAGGGTGGTTTGGTAGATCAAACATCAAATTGGGACCATGACAAAACAATGAAAACAAATGACAGGCACCCTTTCCGAAAGTTACACAATATAGCCAAAAGTATGAAGACATCTGACCACCTGTTTGAGCTTGTTGGACATCCCATTCTGAAATCATAATATAGAGTTGCCCCATTTAGTTAAAAGAGCATTCAGATTTTGAAACCTTGGCTTACAATCAACATTCCATTTCATCGCAAAACCGTTTAATTAGTTTGAGGGCAGGGCTCCTGGCAGGTCACTGGAGTTCCACCACACCAAACTAGTTAAACATTTTCTATATGTACCTCACAATGGCATGGTCATGATTGAACAGGGAAGGGACGCCCACGGACAGTTGCTTCAAACCCTGTAATTTATCCAAAAATATCGATTTATGCTGTATCATTAATTTTACCCTACATGATAACTAAGGGGCTTTGCCCCCCCCCCCCCCAAAAAAAACCCCAAAAACATTCCCTGACCATTATCCCTCCTCCATCAAACATTTCTGCTGGCAGTATGCATTCTGGTAGATTGCGTTTTACTGAAAACGTGGCCCGATAGTGAAGCATGATTTATCACTCCAGAGAACATTTCCATTCCTCCAGAGTCGAATGGTATGGCAAACTTTACACCACTCCAGGCAAAACCTGCCATTGTGCTTGTGTGCAGTTCTATGGTTATCGAAAGGCAGTATTGAATTCTATAGTGAAGCAGTTGCCCCGCTCTGTGAGTTTGCATTTTGTACTGCTTCATCGTTGAGCTGTTGTAGCTCCTAGACTGTTCAATTTCACAGCAACACTTCTATAGAGCACTAAGTACCTCTAAGGGACCCTTGAGTAAGGTACTGTCCTCACACACTGCTCCCCGGCGCTGTGTTCCTGGCTGCCTGCTGCTTCATTTGGTGAATGGGTTAAATGGGTTAAATGCAGAGAAAGAATTTCACACTGTTCACACTGTGTGCTGTAGTGTGTTTCACTTTACTGGACAGATCTAGAGGGGCAGAAATTTCACAAACTAAACTCACTCTTAGATTTAGACTTTCTCTTTAATCGATGTAAACTCAATTTTTGATATTGGAAAGCAGTATATATAATGTAACACTGTGCTGAATGTATTCCATTTTTAAAAAGCCTGTTATAAGCAGGCAATGCTGAGCCCAGACAAATGACTGACTCCTTGTACTCAGCATAGAGAGACTAATTTAAACGCAGCTAATTAACTGAGCTTCTATTAGCAGCAAATTTTCTGCCATGAAAAGTCACCCCTTGATCTTAGACTCTAAAATAAGCCCGCTGACAACAAAAGGAGAAAACAGTGTACAGGCCAATCCAAATGGACTTCCAGCTGCCAAAACAGATCAGGTTCAGGATCCTGGCATTCCCCCTGCCACTCCAAGCCACGTGCCAAATGTTTAATTGAACAGATATGACTGGATGTAATAGCAACGCAAAATGAGTAAAATTTGCCAAAACAACATGCTTCACTACTGCAACATCTGTCCCACATTCTCTGCTCGCTGTCTGATCCTCTCATGAACAGACAATCAGCTTAGAAGCATGCACACACACACACACAAACACACACACACACACACATACACACACACTATACAGTCTATTATACTCAACAACACTGTGTTAAGGTATGCATTTATATCTCTACAGACTTTACAGTATTTCTGAGTCTTTTAATGTGTTGCCTGCCATATAATTAGCAACTATGGCTAAGTAATTCCCAGTAGGATATTGTGAACTCTTTCCAGGGCTGCCCAGTTCCCTGCTTCTCAGCAGCACACTGGGGCTCAGTGGAAAAACAGGCCCCTTCCCAACACGCAGTGCATCAGTCCAGTCAATGTCACAGAGTATCTGGTCCAGTGTAAAAATGCATTTCAATGGAAATATGATAAAAACAGACGGATCGGAAGGAAAGTTTCGCCTGTTGTTTTTTCCAACTGTTTAAACATGTTTCATTTTACAATTACAAAACTAAACACGAACCCCGAATGGACTGAATTTCGACTGAATTCAAGTTGCTGAATAGCAAATTGCAGAGCAGGCGTAATCCAACTGGCAACGCAGCAGAGCTTTTAAAAAAGAGGCTTTTAAAAATTAAAAAGAAAAAGTGGCCTATGAGCTCAGGATGAGTAATAGTAAACAAACATTTATATCACAGTGTTTTGGAGATTACCAGAGTAAATTTGCCTGAGAAAACAGGAGGCTGACCACATTAAACTTTCAGGCATACTTTTCTGCTCATTTTGGCCTTTTGCTCTCAAAGGCCAACACACTTCTTGGTGGAAGAAGATGAGGTAGGTTGTCACAGGCACATCCTCAGCAGTGCAGTAGTGAGGATGGTATTTGTACCTTTAACAAACTTAAAAATAAAATTGCAGGAAAGGGTTCTTTACATAATGCCATTGAAGACCCCTTTTTGTTTCATAAAAAAAATGTTTAATACCATTTTTGGAAATTAGACCAAAGAGAAGAAGGCCCTTTTTAAAGTTTAAAGAATCTCTAAATAAAGTAAAGCTTCTTGAAAGAACTTTCAAATTGGAGTTGGGTGAACCTTCATGATATTTGAAGGTTCTTTATACCTTTAAAAGTTTCTTTTACACAAACATTTCATGGACAAAAATGGTTCTTTAGGAATTAAATGGTTCATCTGTGACACTGTATGTACAAATATACCCAGACACCTCTCTATGAATTCAGTTACTTTAAGGTCCATTGGACTTGAGTTGAAGGACACCATGCCTAATTCCGAGCATCTGGGCCACAAAGTCCCCCAGCATTGGGCTGTAGAGCAGTAAAACTGTTGGGTTTTCCACTTGTACAAGGAACCGTGCCATACCGTGGACAAATATTTTTACATTGCAAATAAAACAATCCGTACCCGAGTTGAACCCGAGCTGCTCGACGGCAGGGCTAAAATTGAGTAGCAGCTGAGCTGACTGCATCACTACTTTCTTTCTGGTTAGTACAAATGTCATCACAACATGGAAAAAGGCCATTTTTTACTGTCCCCACAAAAAACAACAATGGAAATACAAACTGACAACTGGGAAGTTCAAGCACGACTGTCTGCTTGGGCTGAAAATACATTTCAGTGGGTGTTTTCTATGACACTAACACATTTATCTTTAGCGCTGTAAGAAACATGAAGGTGATCCAGGACATCACTAACAAGTTATCTGGACAAAGAATGCAGAGAAAAAATTAAACACTCAAACAAGACTATAAATAACAAAAGACCACAATAACAAAACTCTCACAAAAACTTTCTGCCGGTTCGACTCCATGGATGCGGTTTGGGACGACCGGACATAAACCGTGTGGAGAGAACTGAGTCACTGTTAACGAACTGAGATGCACTGGAAAATCAAAGCGTGCTGCAAGTTTTGGGCCATCACAATATGGTTTAGGTACAGCATGGTATCTATCTACCTATGGAAAAGTGCCTTTAGTTGTGATGAAGCTTCACTCAATACCTCTAGGATGCGTTTGGGTGGTGTTTGTAGTCCAGAAGTCTTACAACAGTATCTTATCTCACTAATACACATGAGGCTCAATGAATAAATCAACAGCATCCAACATCTAGTTCCAGCATCTTGTGTACAGCCATCCCAGAAAAGTAGAGGATGTAACAAACTCCCTAATAAATCCCTTGATTTCAAGAACTGCTTAGGTAAGCAAGGAGAGTCAACTAAGTTGTGGACATATGGTGCTGCAATTATTAGACTACATGTGCTAGTACAGGAAAATAAAAGGTGTCATCCTCAAATGAAGCACAGTGGGTCAAAGGTTTGGAGTGCGATGTTATTTACTGCAGCTTTCAGAGTGTAAAAGAGTAATGGTGCTTTTGGTTTGGCAGATATGGTGTAAGGTTTTTGAACCCAAGCTTCAGGTTTGGTTAAATTTTATTGTTGTAGCGATTGGGGAAAAATAAAGAACCTGCTGCCTAATTGCTTCATTTGCATTGCCAGTCAAGCGTATGAGCTGTAGTAATGCTTTTGAAGAGAGAATGATGCAATGGCAGTCTGCACCTCAACACGATGTGTTTTGATCAGTCAGCCTCAAAAGTGAACACTGAAATGCTGATGATGCCTTCAGGCAACTCCGGTCAGATTCGCGGGGCAAAGGAGCAGCTTGATGGAAAAATTAGACCTGTGGTGGGGCATGTGTGTGTGTGTGTGTGTGTGTGTGTGTGTGTGTGTGTGTGTGTGGATGTGTGTCTTTATTAAGCATCTGGATCTAATCAGTAACTGTTATTGAACTACTGAGAGCTTAGTGCAGCACTGGATGCCCACCGGCTATATAGTGGCCCTCCAGTGGGAGAGATTTCACAACTATGCATTTGGACAAGCTTCATATGTAAGGTTTCGTTCAAACTCATACCAAGAAAAAGTGTGAAACATTTTACTCACCATCTCCAAAGACCATGTCCGAGAATGCCATGAGGGTATCATGAGTTCAAGTCAAGGGCTGAAGAAACTGCAGAGATCATGTTGTTTTAACCAGCATTTATTAAAGTGCTCATAATCAAAATACTTTGTATTTTACATGAGGCAGTTTTAATGCCAAAACATGTATTGTATAATTCATTTCAACATGACAATTTTCCAAGGACAGAAACTGCTCAATTTTTACTTGCCCATTTTCAAACATCAGTTTATCCTTGAGAATGAAACAGTCTGTATTTGTTACTATGCCTTTAATACTGATTAATGCAAATGACTTATGTTCTGATTGGTTGTCCTGTATTGTGCCTCATTTAAAAAGCAGCCCTGATACAGATGATCTAGCAGACACTCAGTCATGGTTACAGGAAAGAGGGAATTTTCATCATCTTTGGTGCTCATTGAGAACATTGAGGCCAAGGGTGGTGCATGACATCACAAGTTCTGTTTCAACACTCCTGAATGCATAAAACTCACAAGAATTTTCTTTTTTTTATGCTCTATGTTGTTGTAAGTGTGCTCATTATTATTTTTACATGACCATTATCCAACCACTCTTTATTCTTTAGAATTAAACGGGCTATTTTCGTTTCTGTGCCTTTAGGACTGATATATGCAAATGGTTTTTGTTCCGATTGGCTGGCCTGTATTGTTGCTCATTCTAAAGGCAGTTCAGTCTGAAACACTCCTTAAGACTTCAGTGTTTTTCTTTCTCAAAAAAGTGAAAATTTGGTTTTTCATGCTTTGGGCCCTTTGTGTTTTCTGACAGTAAGATAGTCACCTATGTTGTCCCATTACTTTCTATCTACTGTTGAGCAGCTTAGCATAACTGGAGACCAACATCCTAGTACTATACTGACTGTGGGGGGCACAACTCTGTTCCTGGAAGGCCGGGGTCCAGCACAGGTTAGTGTAAACTGTACATTTGTCATATGTGAACACAGAGTGTGAACGGTGTGAAATTCTTCCTCTGTATTTAACCCATTCACCAAGTGAAGGAGTGGGCAGCCAGGAACACAGCGCCCGGGAGCAGCGTGTGGGGACGGTAGCCTTCTCAAGGGTACCTCAGAGGTGCCACTAGTAGTCCTGAGATTTGAACCCACAACCTTCTGATTCCACTTATTTTTGCTACTTAAGCACACCTGGTAAACCTGGCAATTATACGATGAGTTGAATCAGGTGTGTGTAAGTGGGGAAATCAACAAACTGCTCAAGGGCCATCACTTGATCTAGATGATTCAGAAGACACTCAGATTTGCTGGTACATCAGTCACAATTATAGGAAAGAGGGAACTCTTCACATCTTTGCTGCAGAATGTATTCAGAATGTATTCTTATGATCTGAGACCAAGGATGGTGTATAACATCCCAAATTCTATTTCAATACTCATGAATGCATAAAACTTTCAATGATTTCCTTTTTATGGACTTATTCTAATTGATTTATAAATATACATTTTCCATTACACATTTGCCATGTCATGGTTTGAGATAGTCATAAAGTCAAACAAAACAAAATTGTAATTGCAGACTTGAAACTGTCAATAAAAAAATGTAATGTATTGCATTATGTGACATGTACTTATATTATTCAAATAATAACATTTCAAGCCAATTTCATAGCGGAAGTGAAGTGGAGCATGAACCAAGTCTACATTGTTTCTCAAAGTTTGCAAGTTAATATGTCTTGTCACTTTGTATAAAATAAGGCTTGTCACTTTGATGAAGCAAAGTGTTTTCCGTCCTCATTTGTTTTTTCCAGAGATGGATAAGTTAATATAACCAAAAGATATCATTATGCAGGGTGTTTAGGATATTCCAGCCTAGCTGCGAAAAGTTTGAACTTTGATTCACTGATTCTTCAGTTATTTCCCTCCTCACTTCTAGAGACAGAATCTTCTCAAGGTTTGTACCAGAGCAGTGCTCCTACTGACTTAAAGTATAGCAGTCGGGTGTTCTGATGATGGGCCTGAGAGCAAGAATGCTGAATTTTGCACTGTTTTTGGTTGAAAACACAGCATGGCCAAAAATAGACTGAATAGACATTTTGCACACACCCAGTGTGAAAGACTACATTGATTAGGAGCATCTTGCTTGCGGTGAGGCTCGGCAACTGTGCGTGGTGTAAAATGGACTGAAGAAGTACAGCAAAATCCCCAAAAAAGTCTAGAGTTTGAAGGGTTAATTGGATGTATGGTTTCGCATCGGTTTTCAACATTGACCCCTTAATTTCCTTATTAAATCGAGTCTGCCAATACTGTTAACTGAGCAGTTGGCCAATTTAGTCTGCCAATAATGTTAATTTAGTTTTGCTGAAGGCTTCGGCGCAGTGTCAGCAGCAGCAGTAGCGTGTGAACATCCGTTCAGCATGGCCGGGCCTCACGTTGTGTAATGAAACCTTCGCTGCTACTACTTAACTCATTAACACTTACCACGGAGGAGAACACAACATGTTTCCTTCTGCTCTTTCTCTCTGTCTCTGTCTCTCTCTCTTACTCTCTCACTCTCTCTCTCTCACTCACACACACACAGACATGCACACACATAAACCACCGCTCGAAGGGAAAAATCGCAGGGCCCGAGAGCCAGACACGCAAGCGGATATACCTTGGATGTGAGCTTTCAGGAGGGGCTGCTGCATTTCATTTTTCATCGTTGGCCTGCCCGCTCCGTGGCCTCACAGGTCCAGCCCCTTGTCCACCAGCGCTGCAGATGTATGTTAACTAGTAGCAGAGGCCGCACGCTCTCAGATGCCTGTCAGGGCCGCCCACGAACTCGGCGCTCCATACCAGACGAGTGCATCACCTCGCTTTTGGAAAGAATGAACGCATTGCTTCCTAATGTGTTTCAAATGAGCGCAGGTATTTTGTGGGGGAATTGGCGCGCGGAGTGGTCCCACTATAGTCACACATGTAAACCATGAGGAGATCTGTTAAGTTATGGAATGGAGGAACCTTATGAGCTACATCAAAATAACAGTGGAAGCACCAGGCATCTGCAAGCAACACAGTGCAGTGTTATAAAACCAGCTTTAGATATTGTGGATTATTGTCCAGTGCTATAAAATGATGCTACGACTATTATGAACTCTACAAGTATCCTTTAAAGGGTTTACGGGGTTAAAACTAGGAAACAACACAGTGGTCTGCATGTCAGAGGTATGATACACCATGATGTTTCCTGCAGAAAATGAGGGAGCAGCTCATGCAAATTGTGTAGAGGTTAGTTTTTATAAGAGAATGCATTATCAATTTTTGTTTGATTGACACATCTGTGTGATTAGATATTATGTCAACACCAAAAAAAAAAAGGCCATTCCAATCGATCCAACAGTAGATGCAGCACAAGCTGTAGAGTATTGTTTGAAGTGAGCTGACCTGTGGAGACAGAGCAGGCTCCCTGCCGAGATGACAGAGCCGGCTTTGGGGAGGAAGACATCAGGGCCACTCAGAGCCCTCACAACATCCCCTTTAATTATTTTTATAATGCAAGTGAAAAAGTGAGTGGAAACTATGCGCATTCCAGGCTCCTGTGGCGCTGAAGAAGGGCCATTTTTTTCTTTCTTTCTTTCTTTCTTACTTTCTTTCTATCTTTTCTTTGTCTTTTCTTCTATGGTACTGCTACAAGGTTGGATCAATTTACACTCCACGATCTCTCTCTAACACGCACATTTTTGCTGTGTGATGGTTTGAGGTTTGGGCATGGGGACAGTGTAAATACGTTCCTTTGTGCAGGGGCCTCAGCCCCTCCTGTGTCTCCATGCTACCTGCCTCGACTGCCCTCCACTGTCCTGGTCCACTTCATCCTTCTTCTACCTTCTTCTACCTTCCTCTTTCTATTTTTGCTGTTGCTTTACATTGCTTTTTGGAAAACAAACCAAAAAGCACCATCAAGTACAATCACAAGACAATCTTACATGCATTGGATTGTGTATCATTCTGCTGCTACCAGGCAACTGAGGACACTCCAATGTGTACCTGTACAAATATCCATGGTGTTCATACATATATATTCACTCTGTACATATATACATACATATATCCAATGCGTACATATGGCCAGGATCACCCACTAGTTGCGTCTTCCCCAATCACATGATGCTACCAAGCTTGCATGGTAAAGGTCAGGATGTGCTCGCAAACTTATGCAACATCACTGGACAGCAGAATGCGTATGGAGAAGAACTAACAATTCCATCAGCTAGCAGACCCTCACATTGGTTAGCATCATCTTAAGTGGTGGGGAGAGCAGGAGGGCCGACCTAACCACCCACCCAGAGAGAGTGCGGTCGTGTCCTTTTGGCTGTGGCATTTCAGGGGATCGAACTCACAATCCCTCAAATATAATCATTCCAGACATGTTCTTTGTTTGAAGATTACTTCTTTAGTTTTGCTCTGGAGCTATGAGGCTAATGTAGCTAACAAGTAATGGAAGCTTATGGCCAGTTAGCATTATACAAACTACATGCCTAAATCATTACACACATGACACAGGTCCATTGTTCTCTCTAACAAAACAAAGGTTCAGAGAACATTCAGGCTTCAAGATGGATGCTAATACTGTTTTTAGCTACATGCAACATACTTGTATTCATTTTTTATGATATTATAGTGACAAAAATTACATAAGAAAGTCTGTTTTAGATTACATTAACTGGAGATTTGGGCATGTAGTGTGTGTAATGCTAACTGTGGATATAAGCTTCCACCTCTTGATAGCTACATTAGCATGGTAGCTCCAGTGCAACACTAAGGAACTCCAGACAAACATGTGTTTGGCTGAGCTATCTCTTCACACCTATTTTTTATTTGGACAGTTTTGTTCTTTGAAGTGCTTTCTCCTCTTTAGCATGGTGTCAGAAAGACTGACCATACTGCACTCCTCTCCTTTCCCCTATTTCTCTTGCTCATCACATCATTTGGAAGGACTTGAAGCTACACAGCAGTTTCTGGCAGCTTCCCATCATCCTTCTCACCCCTATTGGCCTCTCTATGGCGTGCCTTGACCTTTGATCTCATTGTCTGTTTTGTCCAGGCTGTTATCTCTCTCTCTCTGTTATATCGCTCTCTCTCTCTCTTTCTCTTTCTCTCTCTCTCTCTCTCTGCTCTCATGCCTTCTGTTTGTCTACACGCCATGCTCTGCCTGTGACAATATGGTCCGTTCTGTTCCTGTGTTCTCCCCACGTCCACTCTTTTCCTCTCTCTCTCTCTCTCTCTCTCTCTCTCTCTCTCGCCCTCCCTTCCTCCCTCCATCCTGGCCCTTTTTACCCCGGTCAGTTTCTCATTATGCTCACCCACCAGAATGTGGAACCGCTCCACTTCATGCGAGCGCAAAACCGCGAGTGTTGTTCTAGCTGGAGTGCACCCAAAGTGGGCCTGCACTCACCCTCACTTCTCCCCCTTCTCTCTCTTTCTGTCTCTCTCTCTTTCCTTCACTCTCTTCAGGAATATTGGGGGGTCGGCTAATGGGGAGACTGAACGCCTGGTGACTGTGTGTCCGACTCTGAAGATGCTGCTGCTGGTCCAGACAGAAATGAGATCCCTGCTGGAGGAGCCTGAACGCTAGAGATGAGGAGCAGCACTGATGAGTTTACTCACATCATGTGTGAGGAGGGCACTCACATTGTGAGGTCCACCGAAAATAGACCTCTTGCAGTTCCAGTTCACACTCATTTTGCTAAGATGAGAATATTTTATTATGTTTTCAAAGCAGTTTGATCAGCATGAACTAGTTTTAGAACATTGGATGCTGGTGTGTAAAGTTGAACATGCCCAGTTTTAAACACCACTATTAGAAAACTACTTAAATCATTTGTTTATAATTAAGCTGACACCCCATCTGAAAAAACAAAGATGCTACAATTAATTGACAATCATCCATCGCTGTATCATAGCAGCTCTTATTTATACTGATAGTCAATTGAAAGTGATAGATTACTGTGTTATATGTTTTATATGGCCTTTCTTCAAGACTTTTCCAGAGTTTGGAGGTCAAGTCAGGTCAATGTGGCATGGCTAGACTTCTGTAGGAAAACATCACATCTTAAAATATTATTTTTAGTAACAACCTGACATAAATTTGTCAGTGAGTAGTGTTGATAACCTAATAAATCAAGTTATATAGATTTATATACAATCAGGGTCTGTGTAGCTCCTAAGTAGAGTGATGGAGTCATTGGGTCATAGTAATAAGACAGCATAGTAGATGATGATGCAGCCTATAATGGGTTTACGTCTCTGTTTTGTTAGTAATGCAAAACATTTTTGAAAACTAACAATATATTTGGTTTCCTCTGTAACATTGTTACATTGTCTCTTTACAAATGTTTGCAATATGATGTAAATTAGAAAGTTTAATACATTTAATAAGGTTGCCTCCTTTTCCTTTGATTTTTATCAAAACAAAGATGAAACACAAGCACTCTAGCACCAACTACGAGAGAGTGAAGTGCTAAAGATGGTTGAGAATCCTGTCTGAGGAGGATAAGACACATGAACGCAAGTAAAATTTAATCGCATATTAATACTGCCACTACGCAAAAGAAATAGTACCTTTTGTTTTATTGGTCTTTGCATTCACATGTAAAAACAATTCATGCAATTCATTTGGACAACACTGCTTTTCTTGGAGAAAAAAATGAAAAAAGTTATTTTATATACTATATATGGTATGTGTACTTTATACCATATATATATATACTATATACTATATAGTATATGTTATATACTACTCTTTTGGCATGTAAGGATGAATTCATAAACTATCCTTGTAAATGTACATTTTACATTTGAAATGACATATGCTAATGCATGCATAACACAATATTTCTTCAGAAAGCTGTGCCAGGAAATAGTAAACATATAAAATTCATTGTCATTATTCATGAAACCAGTTCTATTCTACAACCACTATTTAACATGGACACTCGATTTGAGTGACAGCATTCTTTAAAACTAGATTGGAAGCTGGCTATGGTTGGCCAGTCATTTGGTGCTAAGGCCCTCTGGAATACCTGTTAAAGGCCAGGTTTTTGGTGTCTTTGGGAACTACCCAACTGTGCTGCACAGTGACGCCTCCAAGATCACAGCTGGGGATCCCTGCAGTCAATAAAAAATTAACCGGCTTTAGAGATTTAGTGTTGATCTGTAGGACAAAGTGTAGTGGGAAGTGGTCATATTACACCATATGTCCAAAAGTTTGAATCCAGTGTTTCCTTTGAATTTGAGGTTGAGTAGTGGCGAGTTTGTCCATTTTGCTGCAGTAAAAGCCTTTTAATTTCTTTAAAGGCGTTATGCTTGACATTGGAACATTGCTGAGTTTGACTGCCACAAGAACATTAGTAAGATCGGGTACTAATATTGGTCAATTAGTTCACAAACAATACTCCAACTCATCCCAAAAGTAATGGACGGAGCATTGCTCCCATAGTCTAGTGAGGAGGGGCTTTATACCAATCTAGCTGACACTGGAAGTTAGACATGATGACCCTCATGTGTGTTTCCTGCAGACCACCCATTCTACTGACAGTGCCTTTTTCCATGAAGATTATCCAACACCTGTGTTTTAAAAGAAAGGTCTGGATACTTTGAACCCACGTGTCCAAAGTCCCTGTGTGAAGGTCAGATAAAGCCATCCAAAGGTAGTTACTGCAAAGAGAGAAAGTGAGGCCAAAAGTATGACATAACCCACTATAATTCTCATAACTCGGTGTACTGGCAGTGACTGAGAGCATAAACTGTGCAAGCATGAGGGTTTCAAACGGGTTCACTTCCATTCCACTCGGACCACAGAGCTCTGTGCATGTCCAGATGCCTCATACGTGAGCCGAAAGATCAAACCCGCACAGCAATCGTCCCTTCAACTTAGAACCCCATGAGAAAGTTCTTCTGTTAAGTGTTCGGGTCATGAATGGCAGTGGCATCTGGTAGGCCTGAGACACCTGCAGTTGCGGCCTGGAAGGGAGAGGGTTTGCAGTGAGCTGTCTTGAAGTTATGCGGGTTTGTAATGTGCCGCTGAAAATGGAACAGGTCAAAGCGCAACGCCAGCCTCTCGGCCCATTAATATAACAAGAATTATTTTCATTATTCTTTTGGTTGGGGCTTTTTTTATATGTCTGGTGACTGCATGCATTAAGAATTTGTGGCTCAGCACTATCCGCGCCAAGAACCACACAACAATGAAGGAAGGAAAAGAGGACTAAAAAAAAAATTATGCACTTTTGAATATTAATTTCCTAAACTATGTATCTAGGGAAAGTGCCAAGCATCACAGGACCATTAATTCACACGGCGGCTAAACGTTCACAGTCAAATTTGGCTAATGACACAATCGATATCTGTGTGATAACTGTAAACCAATCTAATCGTACGCCACAATTAACCACACAAGAAGAGACGGACCTGGAGTGGTTTAAAGAGTGAAAGATTATTCGATTTATTATACTGCCAAAACGGAAGGTAAGGAATCAATTATTCAGGCCCACCATATTCTCTGGCCAAATCAGGGCTCCGAAACCTAACTAGAAACATGACCAAATAAGCTGTTTCTAATCAGAACGATTTCTACCCCTAACCCATAGCTGTCTCCTGCTCTGTTCTAGTGGGTAAGATTTACTGTTTGGTTGGAAGTTCAAAGCCATTTCAGTAAATTCTTCATTTAAGAACGAGGACAGGAGAAGTGAACTGTACCCTTGTTATGGGCCGAAATGATGTTTTTTTTCCTGGTTTTTATTGCAGGGGATTAATAAGACAAGCACTGGAACGCTCTCAAAGTCAGACCTTGACTACTCGAGACCTGCTAAATCATAATAAATTAACTTTAAAAAAGTACACCTCTGTGAGGTGAGGGGGTGGGGGGTTAAGGGATGGGGGGTGGTCTTGGGCATTTGCCGCCCTTCCACCACTCGAGGCTCCAGGGGGCTCAATGGAGTTGAAGAGACGGGTGAAACTGATGAGAGAGGGAGAGAATGAGGAAAGAAAGTAAGAGAGGGCAAAGTAGGTCATGCCTCCATTGCAGCCTGGGATACATGCAGCCAATCACCAACCAAGACTGCCAGCATCATAGTCACTGAGCGAACAGGGGTGAGAATCCAGGGCATGAACTGATTCACACAAACCTCACATGACCCCATGGGAGGAAAACAAGTCAGCTCAAACAACAGGGGTGGCCAATGTAACATTATATTACCTTTATCGTGATAAATTATGTCATAACATATTGCAGAGTGTCTCATAGGCATCACTGGTACTTGTATCATTACATTACATTAATTTGGCAGATGCTTTGATCCAAACCCACCTACAATTTGAGGACAGTGTGAGAACCAGAGGAGAGTTCTAAGTGTTAAAATTGTTATGTAAGAAGATAGATAGAGCATCAGGAGAAGAGATACTCTCTGAACAGACGAGTCTTCTGGAGGTTTTTGAAGATAGAGAGGGATTCTGCTGCTCTTGCCGGTTTAGGGAGATCCTTCCACCAGCGGGGAACCAGAGTGAGACCAGTCTGGACTTGGTTTACCTTGTGTGTAGGGAGGGCAGAGCTACACAATATTCCTTGGAGAGGAGGGAGCGAGTGGGAACATAAAGCTGAATGATAGGATTAAGGTAGCTGGGTGCAGACCCAGATGTCACTCTGTAGGTAAGAGTTAGTGACTTCAACTTAATTCGGGCAGCCACAATTTGGCAGTGTTGGTCAATCAGGAGTGGAGTGATTTGTGACCTTTTGGGTTGGATGAAGACCAGCCAAGATGCTGCTTGAACAACTGAACAACTGCATAGATCATAAAAGATTTAACACATTTTATCACCATAACTGCTCTGGTAACACTGCATTTGATTCATTTACGATGGGAAGAGATGCCTCTGTCAGATGTTGCTGCACAGTGAATTTGATTTATAGGACTGTATCTGACCACTGTGATGCATCTACTCACATTACAATGTGGCAAAAATCCATCTGTTTAAACACAAGTGTTCTGCCTTTAAAATTCAGAGTGAGAAGATAATTAGTCAGTTGCAAGTGATCCTCTGAAACCCCAAACCCAAGTCTGATCGATGTTTTGGAAAATATTACCCTAGCATGACCTAATAAATCCCCTGTATAAAATACACTGAACTGAATTTAATGAAATCTTCTATTTTACAACATTGGGGCAAATCAAGTGGTGTGAAAGCTGTTGCGAAAGCAGGAACTGGTAAATCTAGTAGTGTGAAAAGGCACTTTATTGGTGGCCTGGTCTTCATTTTCCCCCGTTCCTCATGTGGTTAGTACAGAAATGAATGAGAGTAAGAGACTGATTGGAGTCTGGTCGACCGGAGATGTAGTCTGGTGTGGGATTTTATTGTTCTTTTATTGTTGCTGTGTGAGAGCTGAGTTCCAGAGACAGAGACGGACAACTGAAACTAGTTAAGACATGACACTTTATTTCCGGACAGTGACGGGCTAGGAAAACTTTGAGAATGTTCTACCCTCTGTTGAAATTTGTGTTTGGGCCACTGTTACTTTTCAAGCTTTAATGAAAACAATGCCTCTAGAACTTTTTGATAATATGTTGAGCTTCACACTATTTAGATTTTTTAACATATTGATACTCTTTTATAGGGTTGCCCCAGTTACTCAGTTACAAAAAACTGATTCATATACACTGATCATTACCTTAATGATTATCATCATATTTAAAAGATAAAAAGGGTATTTACAGGTTATTATAAAGTCATGTTTAGTGGTTTAAACATTCTCCAGAAGAAATAACTGTTAGAATCACTGAAAGAGAGGAAACCTACACCAGCAGAACCTCCAACTTTTATGTATGTTTGCTGCTCTAAAATCAGCAGTTAAAAATATAATCAATATTTACAGCCTGACTCTTCTGGTTTAAAAGAGGTTCAAAACACTGAAAGTACAGATCTTCAAGTTGACATCACAACAAGAGGACAAAATGCCCAGGTTTTGGCCTAATTCTCAAGGTAGGGCCTTAATCAGTTGTTCTTTCACTCTTGCAAAGAAAAAATGACAATTGTAAAATAGTTTTCAATTTAATATGTTAAATTATTGCAAACCAACAAAGAAAACATTCTATTTTAAAATGCTAAAAGTCCCCAGACATTTGACTTGTGATTCATGTCGGAAAAACTATAGGCAACATTGTAAAAAAAATTAAAATGAATACAAAGCTTTGCAAATACCTCACTAGCTGTTTCATATTCTCACTCCAGCTGTTTGCCCTTCTGTTAATGAACTGTCAGCGCGCGTCACGTCATTGTGTGCCTTGATGAAGAGCTGGAAAAACGCTACTTGCACGCATCACCAAGCTGTTGTTTAAAAAACTGGCTCGAAGACTAATGAAAAACGTCACAAAGTGCGTGCCAATAGCTATTTCATACATAAGTAACGGAGTGTTCTTTTTTAAATTCACCATCCTGGGGTGGGCTGTTGCTGTGAGAGCGCAATGTGTGATCTCCGTCATTGTTTTGAATAAGGTTTTATATAAAAAAAAGCACATTAAACTGGAATCAGGCTTTAAAAGACTAATTTATCCTATCAGTGCAGTACTTTGAAATAATTATTGTGCAAGCGAGGACTGCCGGACAATTAAATGATATGTAGGAGAATGTGAGCAATTGTGGGAAAATATCATGGAAAATATTAGTAGGATGGAAAATATTACAGGTAGTTGGATTCCACAAGATACTGTAATAATATAATGCTTTCTGTCTACATGATGACAGAACTTCCAGAAAAACATTAGATTCCTTCTGATCCCACCTCCACACATGCCACACACACACTCTCACTCTCTTTCTCTCCTCTCTCTGAAACACTTGCCTAATGAGTTGGTTTGGCCGCAGATGCGATATGGGCAAGAAGGCACATTATGACTTAACTTGAGCTGACGAACCGAGGAATGAAGCATTCGTCTGATTCACACACGTCTTAGGAGCAAGAGGGTGAATGAAGAAAAAGTGGGCAAAAATAGAGCAGGTTTAAATGAACAGGCCTGAGGGTCTCTGAGCATGGAAGACCATGATACTGTTAATGTGCAGCATCACTGAAAACAGCATCTGTCTCACTGACACTTGCTTTTCAGATGCTACTGCTGTTACATTCCTTGAACTGTTTTTTACTCTTTCTTTTATCATTAGTCTTGCTACAAGGCTGATAAATACTGAAATCCCACCAACTGCATTTACATGCACTTGCCTCAAACTTGAGGTGTTAAGTAATCTGACAATGGCATGCTATTATCAATCGACAAACTACAGCTATTAGAGCTAAATCTTGAGATTAGACTAGGAATGACAAAACTTTGAAACACTGGCACAAAAATGATCATTTCTGCCATGGGTTTCTAGTGCTGTGTAATGGATACACCAATGCCAATGAATGTGACCATTTTTAGCCATTCTAGATCAAACATAGACATTTGAAACTTACAAAAGACATGTTTTATTTGAAATAGATACACCATCAGTACTATTAACAGAGACTTTGTAAGTAGTCTGTTAAATCAGTTGTTCTTTCACTCTTGCAAAGAAGAAATGACAATTGTTAAAATAGTTTTCTATTTAATGTGTTAAATTATTGCAAATCAACAAAGAAAACATTCTCATGTTTAAATGAGACTTTTGACTTGCAGTTCATGTCAGAAAAAACCATAGGCAACATTGTAAAAAAAATTTAAATGAATACAAAGCTTTGCAAATACCTCACTGGCTGTTTCATATTCTCACTCCAGCTGTTTGTCCTTCTTACTTAAGTAGCTGTATTATGTAGCAGTTTTACAGTGACCCGTTCAGTAAAGAGCCCTAGTTTAGAGCTGCTACTGCTATTTTCCATTTCTACCAGCCATCTGAATCCTAGTAATGCCACTGGAAAGCCTAGAGTTTTTCTTCATGAAATTGGCCCTACCAATTGTAAATCAAAGACTGATTTATCAGTTCCTTTGTCACCTCCTAATAATGTTGGTTGTAAGTGCTCCTGAAGTCCTAACTAACAGGGGAGATGCTGTATCTTCCTTGACACCATGGAGAAAAAAGTCCTGACTTGATCATTTTCACCTGGGCATTTCAAGAATTTAGCCTTTTTGTTTCAAACCCCTACTTAAAATGAAGAACAGTAGTACAGTATTTGCCGAATTTAGTTCCCACAAAAAAATCAGTAGGTCTTTTTTGGAGGCCTAAAACTCCCCTGAGGCATCTCCCCCGTTATCTAAAAAGGAATAAAAGTCCAGACAACTTTCGGACTGCTACTACAACTCACTGCTGAAGTCTAAGCCACATTAGCTAAAGTGTAAGATTAAAGAAGCAAGTTTAGACATTAAACATAGCTTGATTAGCTACACTTAGCTTTCAGCTGCCATACCTCATAGAAGGCGATGCAACATGAGCACCATGAAATCTCTCATATGCAATCTGTTAAAGTTTTCAAATAATTTTGAAAAAATAAAACAGAAAATTTCACAGTTCATCTCAGTCTCCTCACAAACTGGCTCTGTAACATTAGCTGAGGAAACACTATAAGCTTTTGTCTGTTTATCTAAAAGACTTTACTTGTCTTTCTTGATGTCATCTACTATGGCTTTATGCGATCTCACTCTGGGTTTCATTCAGTGCAGTAAAAGCAAAATACAGAGTGGAGGTGCTTACAAATGCATGTACCTTCATTAAATATAATGATTTTGTTTTTCAGTCTCAAGTAGGCCTATTAGAGACCATTACCTAGCCCTAAAATTCCATAACTACTGTTAAACTAGTATGTAAGTCAAGATAATGAGAGAATGCTGAAGAAGCTTCTCTGTATCATGAACAATCCTTCCCAACCCTTGCACACCTCCTTAATAAGCCATCAGAGCCACATAGCAAAAGACTCATCGCCTCTAAATGCAGAACTGAACGCAACAGGAAATCCTTTCTATCTATGGCCATAACACTGTATAACCTTTTAAGTTTTTAAATCATTATTCTGTTCCCAATGTGTGCAATATACAACTCAACTGTTTAAGCTGTGAATTGACTGAATGTGTTAATATTATTACCAAATCATCTGCTGCTATTTTATTGCATTTATTTTTATTGCAGTGACATTAAGCTACTTTCTTAAAGGGGACATATTATGCAAAACTCACTTTTTGCATCTTTTGTATTTCTATTTGGGTCTCTACTGCTCCTATAAACACTCCAAGCGCAAAAAAACCCCACCCATCAGTTTTCTGTCAGTTGAAAGATTTTGGTGACAGGAATCATGTGCTTCTATGAGCCGTTTGGACGGCTCCCTACTTCTGATGTCAGGATGAGGAATTTGGCATAGAACCGCCCCTCACCAGTCGAGCCTCACCCACTAGATTAGTTGAAGATCCACCATTTTTGTCTGCTGGTTTTACGAGCACGCATAAGACGCCGAGCGCTACGGCTACAGGCAGGCAAGTCACTCATGAAGTGTTGTGTTCATCTCGCTCTGGGTCCGACTCGGCGTCCAACATATAGGGCTGGATAGCACATCTGTTTTCTGCCATTTTCACGTGTGGTAAATGTGCAGTGTTAGCATGGGATGGGTGGGGCGTGGCCAGCAACAGCTTGTTTGTATAAAAGTGACAGAGCCCTTAAACGGCTCATGTTGAAAGGAACTGAAACTATCAAGAATAAAGCTGGTGAGATCTCTTTATGTGAGAGTGATTTTGTACAAGAACTTCATGAATATGTTTTGTGCATAATAATTCTGCACTACTGATCTGCTGGCACAGTTCACAAAATCTTTACACATAGCAATGTCAGGGTTACACTGTTATTCTTTACAATAAAGTTCTTGTCATTGTGCTGTACTATTGTTTTTTTTCTATTGTCTTATTATCTTTCATTCTTTTTTGTTGCACTGAGCGTTCTAATGACGCAAGAATTTTTCATGGGATAAATAAAGTTCTTTCTTATCTTCTTATGTGTCACATACTGTAGGAAAGATGAAAGAGAAGAAGAGGTGCTGTGAAACAAAGTGGTAAAGGCAAAAAACTCTAGAAAGCGAATCTTTTCTTAGAAAGTGACAGGGTAATGAGTGTATATCAGTACATGTGTGTACATCAGGGCGAGCGTGTGTGTGTGTGACAGGAAAAAAGGGAGAAAGAGAGAGAGAGAGAGAGAGAGAGAGATAGAGGGAGAGCATGTGGGAGAAAAGTGGGAGGGTGTGGAGGTAAT
>JBBPCX010000114.1:46232981-46260223 GCA_037974365.1 Hydrocynus forskahlii | reverse complement strand
GGGGTGGGGGGTGGTGGGGGGGATAAATCTGTAACCACATCAGAAATTATCCATAAAATTTACAGCTTAGGAAAGCCATGTGTGTGGCTCTTAGCACCTTTTAACCCTCTCTGCTTTCTCTCTCTCTCTCTCTCTCCGAGCAAGACATCAAGACAGGGGGCCAAACGTGCCGGAAGGAAACCAAACCAGCCCCTCCCCTCCAAGCCCCCCCACCAGTCCTTTATCTTTTATAAGCAGCCCATATAACCTGCTATTTTTTTTTACATATGGACAGCATAAATCATCCAAAGAAAGAAAAATAACTAAAAACAATGCTAATGGTATGCCTTGCAATGCCCATGCCATACCCCAACCAAATCATTACCTTCTTTACAGGACAAAAAAATAGCCGCATAGTTTATCCATCACTGTAATAGGGTGGAATGACTTTGGGATACATGCCTGAGGACTGTGTGGGAGATATATATAGATATATGGGGATTGTATATGTCTTGACTTAATTGATAAACTATATCCGTGAATGAAAGTATGACCCGAAATTTCCACCAGAGCTGGAGCCAGCTGCACATCTGAAATGCATAAGTGCATTAAGAAAACACGAGCTCGTGCGCTACTGTAGATGACTGGCAGCATTCAGGCAGACTGAGCGAACCCAAAGTAAGGCCGGAAAGTTCTGGGCCTACAGTGTGTATCATGTATCCTAAATTTAGAGTGCTGATCTAAGATCAGCCTCCCTGAATGCTTCCCTGCACGCAGATGCACTCATACACGATTCACAGTCTGACCCTAGATGAGAAGTTTAACAGAGCTCCACTTTAATCACTGGACAACAAGAATACGATATGACTTACCTGATCTGCTTCATGCATTTCAATCATGCATTATTATTCCATAATGACTATTGAACTAATAAGTAAGTCATGAGAGTGAGAAAGTGCTAAAGAAGCTTCTCTGTATCATGGACAATCCCTCGCTCCCCATTTACTTAATAGACCATCAGAGACAATACTAATACTAATTTCCTCAAAATGCAGAACTGAACACGACAGGTAATAATTTCTACCTGTGGCCATCAGAGTGTATAACACTCCCCCCATTTTGTAGGGGAACCTTTTAAGGTTTTAAATCAATATTCTGTTCTGAATATGCGTCCACTTTAAGGACCGAGCTCCACTTGAAGGACCGAACAATAGGAAAACGAAATGACTTACCTGATCTGCTTCATGCATTTCAATCAGAATCCACAAGAGGGTGCTTTGATTGGCTGCCCTTGAAGAATGCTATTATGACCAGTCACATACTCTTACCCTCCAGGAGCCTTTTTACACCCATTAACAAATAAAAGTGTATAAATAATACCACTCTTGAAGACGATTCTTTTCAAATGTCTCATAATGGGCAAACAAAACAGCTCTAGAGTCTAAGGCAACCTTTTAATGATGGAACCATATTAAGAGTTTCCCAATATTTTATGATAAATATTTTCTCTTAAAAATGTTAACATTTCTGCTTAATTCAATCATTGAACTGTAAACAATGGAGAAATGGTTTTGATGACTACGGGGGAAATATAGGCTGTCCATTATATTTGCAATCCAAACTGACTAGTGAACATACATCTGTGGGATTTTGCTTCATGTTTAATGTTAATGATGTTAAAGTAATGGATCTGACAAAATATCTTTGGGTATTATTTTGGTCAAACCCCTCTTTTCATCTCAAAACTTATAAAACCATTTTAGGTCATAACGTCTTATAAGGGAGCTTCAAAAGAAATCGAACATTTGATGACTGGTTCCTATCACCACTAGCATGAACAATTCTAACCAATCAAGTTTTCTAGAATGTCGCATTTCACACCAACCCACTCTGAACAACTTTGTTTACATTTGAATGATTTCATTATTTATACAACTTATTTAACTATTAAATTGCAACTTGGGATTACAAACTACACAATCAGAGTCATGTTTAGGACCAAGTTCCTGCTATTTTGTTGACTAACAGCGAGTCACCTACCCTCATGTCTTACAGATGTTCCAGATGTTTGTAAGAAATAGATTGTGCCACAGTTAAGCAGATAAACATGCTTCACTGATGCCATAGGGCACTCCTATTGCATCATATGGTAACACAAACAACTTTTGACCTCAATAATGGGAAATGTTGGGATTCTAATACTAGCACTGGGGGATGTGAAGACAGAGAGAGTGTGAAAGGCTTTTGTGTCCCCGGGATGATCCCCTTGGCTGTATTAGATGGCGTCAGTAGGCTCTAGGAGGTAATAAGTGTGTTTATTGTCGCAGGTGGGCCAGCGTGTGCATCTCGGTGTTGGAAACACAGCTGTAGGGACCAGGGAAACTGTCTGCTGGACTGTGTGTGTGTGTGTGTGTGTGTGTGTGTGTGTGTGTGTGTGTGAATATGAGCTACCCAAGGCTCTTTCTCATATTGTGCTTTGCAGTTATGACATTTGACCCTGAATTAGCAGGAGTGAGTATTAGTTCAAAAGCACTGTCAGATAACTCTCCCCCTCTCTCTCTGTCTCTCTCTGTCTCTGTCTGTCTCTCTCTCTCTCTCTCTCTCTCTCTCTCTCTTCTCACTGAGTTTACTTATTTCTTATCAGATTGAGAGATTCCACTGAATCCTCGGAGAAATCCAGCCAATAACGTCTGATGTTAGCGCTTTGCTACTGTAGCTGAGCATTCAGCAGAAAAAAAACCACTAACTTAATCAAAACAGTTATTCATTTTCATCTGGACCCGTCTCATATGCATAAAGAGATATAATTTCTAGTGCTTGTGTTAACCTTATTTGACTCTTTTAGGGGCTAAGACTGAAGTACAATTGCATAATCGTCTTGGCTGTGCTTCTACACAAAAAGTTATGCAGCTTCATATAATAACAATGGCTGGATATTAGTTGTTTCATGGCTCTGAAATCCCACCTTGAAATAGAAAGGTGAGAGGTCAGAGAGTCCAACCGCTGTGGAGCTGGACAAGGGAATCAAGAGTAGGCTGAGATGGACGTGACTGACCTGGGCAACAGCAACAGGTGAGAAAGGGGAGTAATTGAAAATGAGAGAGAGAGAGAGAGAGAGAGACAGAGACAGAGAGACAGAGAGAGTGAGAGTCTGCCAGACAGTGTGGTGAGTTTTGGCTGAGCTTCTGTTCCTCCTAAACAGCTGATTTCCTTCTCAACGTAAGCCTCAGGGCTGAGTGTGTGGGTAGTGTGTGTGTGTGTGTGTGAGTTGACTTATTCTCACTGGCTCTCCCAGTTCATTCTAGGACAGATTCTCATGCACCCAGACACCAGGCAGCATCCGAAGCCAAAGCCAAGAAACAGACTCCTGTCTCCTGAAGAGACACTGTAGTGACACGCACGGGAATGACGAGTGCTTGAGCGTACGCACTTGAAAGACCGCCAGCAGTCGATAGGCAGCTTTTCTCTGCGAAAAGAAAGAAAGAAAGGAAAACGGGACACGAAATTGTGGTGGATCTCCGGGCCGAGTTCGAAGAGATAGCATCAGAAAGGTAGCAAAGAGAAAGTTGAACACATGGAAAAACCCAATGGCTGGAAACATTCACATGGCAATACTCCTCCTCCACTTCTAACTACAAATAAACTCCGGCAGATTTTCCAAAGCTATGCTGAAGTGCGAGAGTAAGAGGGGAAAGAGCGAGAGAGAACTTGTGACAAAATGTGCTGTTTGATTTGTCTTTGAGACAAAGACTTACAAACCCTCAGGGCTTCTAAGAAGGCCTGATGAACCCTGTGAATTGAAACAAAATACACTAAATGGACAAAAGTATTGGGATGCCTGACCATTACAGCAATGGTGACTTTAATGCATTGCATTCAAATCCATAGATTGTAATAAGGAGTTGGTTATAACAGCTTCCACTCTTCTTAGAAGGCTTTCCACGAGATTTTGGAGTTTCTGTGGGAATGTGTGTCCATTCATTCTGTAGAGTGTTTATGAGGTCAGACACTGATGTTGGACGAGAAGGTCTGGATCACAATCTCCGTTCCAGTTCATCCCAAAGGTGTTGGATGGGGTTGAGGTCAGGGCTCTTGAGGGCCAGTCAAGTTCTTCCACACTGAACTCATCCAGCCACGTCTTTACGGAGCTCGCTTTGTGCACTGGGACACAGTCATGCTGGAACAGAGAAGGTTCTTCCACAAACTGGTCCACAAAGTTGGGAGTATGGTGTTGTCCAAAAGGTCTCCTGAAGCATTAAAATTGACCTTCAGTGGAAGTAAGGGGCCCAAACCCTGAAAAACAGGTGTGTCCCAATACTTTTGATCATATAGTGCATGTGTCTGTATTCCTTCATCAGTGCAGCTTTGTTTAATTTAATCATGCCTGTTAGAATTAATACGATTAAAATCGTTGAGGGTGCAATCATTGAGGGTTCAATTCTGGTCAAGCACAGAAGAAAAAAATTCCCTGGGGTGTGTAGGTAGATACAACCAAGCAGGTTTTCCCTTTGGCGAGGGCTTCAAGACTAAAGGCCTGATTTGTCAGATAAACCATTAGCATAATTAGGAAATGACAGAGCAATCAACAACTCATTTAATTTATGATGAGTAGGATAGATTTTTTGGAAGAAAAGGGTGTCCTGGAAGTCCTAAATGCAATGCAGTGAAAGTTTTGCCATCATATTAAGGTATAATATATGTTCATATATGTATAATATATAACATGGAATGTTTCTTGCAAGCTTTACATTTCTGTGTTTAATCTAAAAAGGTGACAAACTTCTAGAGTGTGTTGATTACAGCAGTGTTTTTATACTTTTCCCCATTAAATAAGAAGTGATTCAGGTGATCACCAATGAGTACCTCATAAAGCAAAATGAGCTGCTTGTGTAGGAATTTAACAGATACTGGCATGGAATGGGTGTCATACTCATAGAGATGCTGATTTCTATGCTATTTGACAGCATTTAACAAACCTGAATCCCAAAGGCACACAAGCAGAAAGCATGCCTTTTTTATGTAATCTCAATATGGACTTATATAACAATAATAAGTGCTCGTCTTTTACTGTAAGTGCACTTAGGCACAGGTACAAGGGTCATAAAGGTTAACAGCCACGAGGCCTTACTGACTGAGATGGTGAAGCATTCACATTAAAAGAACCGAGATCACAGTCCAGTGCTGCCTAGTTGCTCAGCAAGTTCACTGGTACATAAAAACGAACTATTTTAGGATTCTGTTTTAACGGCCTCTCTGTATTCATGTCACAGATGCAGTGCAAGGAGGTATTAATGGAGCGCTGTGTAGGATTATTAGTCAAATGACCATGCTGAATCAGTACTTTTGATGCATGGGCAGGCCGCCGCCACAAACACCGCTGCCAAGTCTGCACCCCGCAGCTGCAATTTGCTATGCATTGTATTAGGGACATTTTTGGACACATGCCATGTGAGTTGATCCAGTCAGATTTGGCTCCAGGCGACAAGGTCTTGTGCGAGTGGTTGAATTTTTACTTCCTTTAAACAGGTAAAAATTTAAGAGAAGGATAGGAGAGGGCCCAGGCTTCGTTTCCTCACTCTCATAAGTACATAACATATATATCAGGCAAGCTTAATACTGATAACTAAATCATTCAAGCTTTTGATTAATTAGTGAATAGTGGCTGACTACAGTTCTGTCTGTAGCTCCAGCTATTAATTAAACTTTCATCGCAGCCTTTGGCCTGTTGACTAGTAAGTCATTCTTTGAGGAAGTGGCAAGGACTTAGATCCCTACCTGTGTCATAGTAAGCTCATCTACTTAGGACTAAGACAAAGTATCGGTGGACAGAGATGGATGGATGGATGGATGGATGGATAGATAGATAGATATACATGGTCATTATGTGTGAGATTTGAGGTTCTAATGATGTTGGACAAATACATTGTGCAGTCAAAAGTTTGTAGATGTTCCTTGTAATTACTAACAAAGTTGGAGCACAAAGTTAGGCTGCAATGGGCTTTGCTCAAGATGCACTCTTCTCTGTGTTTGAGTTCTTATGGCCTTATTAATCACTGCCTAAGGACTGTTCCAATTTAATGCTTGCATCAAGTACAGATTAAATACCTGGATGTTTCCTCAGCTTGTGGGTTTTATCAAAAACGTAACAGGAGGTGACTAGTGTTTGCTTGGGTACTCAAGTTAATTTCACACAAAGCAATGGCGGTTTTGGGCAACCACCACCCGACCCATTCTACTCAATTTCTTAATATTTAATTCAACTTTATCGGCCCTTTATTGTACCAGTATAACATTAATATTACAATGTAGTCATACAATGTACAATGTCAATTGCTCAAACAGGTATGATAGATGTCAAGACAGCTGTCCATATATTTTGGCCTTGTTGTGTTCTATTCTACTGTACTCAGTAGAACTGTTAATCAAACTCTTAAACTCTGAAGGGCCTAAATTTGAACCCACATTTCAGTTCTCCACTCTTGAATCTACTTAACTCGCATGTTAACAGTAACAAATGTTTTCACACTCAAACTGCAAGTAATAAGAGAAGGGAATTAGCTGACAAACCTTTAGCTGGAAAACAACAAACAACTTTTGCCACAATGGCCACTGTAAATACTATTTATTATATACAGCACATCTTCTGTCCTGTTACTGCTACTATTTGCACAAGTATTATTTTTTGCTGTTTACCTCTAATGTGCATTTTTGCACACCTAATGACTCCAATACAGTAACTGCACTCTATATTTTTTATTGTCCTGTTGTTTTGTTGCTCTTGCTCTCTCCCTCTTGCTCTCTTTGCACTTTCTGTTTTTGTTCTTTGTGGGTCTGTTTTTATTCTTTGTGTTGCACCATGATCCTGGAGGAACATTGTTTTGTTTCACTGTGTACTATCTATATGGCTAAAATGACAATAAACCTACCTGACTTCGCCTAAAATTCAGATAGGTGTCCAAGCCTGAGGCAGTGAAATTCTACTAGGGTTACACCATCAGATCTAAACCCACATTGGGTTTCAGTCAAGTAGTCAATCAATCAGTCAGTCAGTCAGTTTACAAATCAGTCAGTCATATCTATTAATGTTTAGGGTTGAACCTTGCTCATTTACTGTAACTCCATCACAGTACATCACAGACAACTTGTATTCCATGAATATGTGCTGTACCCCCCCTACAACTTTTTTCTTATTTCCTATTTAAGGCATGCAAAAGTCCCTGTTAGGTA
The DNA here is from genome assembly GCA_037974365.1 of Hydrocynus forskahlii. Lineage (NCBI taxonomy): Eukaryota > Metazoa > Chordata > Actinopteri > Characiformes > Alestidae > Hydrocynus > Hydrocynus forskahlii. Next base: position 46,253,017 of record JBBPCX010000114.1, on the reverse strand, counting down.
ACAGACTCTTTTTCACCACTGCAGCAAGTTAATATTACAGAAAAAGGAGGTTAGAGAAACTCTGACACTGGCACACCAGTGCAAACAGCGCGGCATAGCCAAAACTTCACTTAGTGTGTTTTGTGTTGGTTTGCCCCGTTCTCTCTGTTCTATAGTCATTGTTTGGGTAGAGGGCTGGTGTGAGCTTCACGGCTCATCAGATAGACCAAACACGGCGACGCTTAGCACTGCCGGCTGCTCGCACTCATGTTAATCAGTGTACTCAGCCCCTCCACAGCGCAAATGAAAACAAGCCTGTCAGACATTCTTCATGGAAATCATTTTCCAACTCGAAACAGCAGGGGGAAAAGAGAGAGCGAGACAGAACGAGAGAAAAGAAAAACTTCCTGTCAGAACAGTCATGCAAAATTCTAATAGAACGAATTCCGACAAAAATTCTTTCAAACCGGGAGCCGAAGCTCGATTCAGGAATCCGGGGAGTTTTGAAGAAAGCTAGTAAACTTTCTGCTTCTTGGGCACTTAAAAAAAGTGGTATTTTTAGTGCAGCTGGAGACAGATCATTTACATCCGATTATTTCCAAAAGAGAAAACTTGTTAAACCGTTCAGCCCAAGGGCGCTGGATTGATTTACACAAACAGAAAAAGAACAGAGGAGGAAAAAAAAAAAAGCATAATGGTTAGCGCTCAGGAAAAGTCAACAACATGGTTCAAAGACAAATTCAACCACTATCTTGGCCAAATAGGACAGTTAAAATAAGGCTCTGACTGAAACATGTGTTATACTCAGGTTTACAACTTCTCTTGTTTAACAGTGGGTCAAGTTTAAGACCTGTGGGGAGAAAACACAGGTCAAAAGTATCCACGGTGCAAAAAATGATTTAAAGTGATCTTAAATGTAGTTGATACACTTTGTAAAGCTAATGGAGTTTGTGGTAAGAATATTAAAAAAACTATTCCACATAGAATTTCTGGATGGTTTTTAATTGTAAGTCATTTTATCTACAGTCTTGGTCCCCAACTCTGGTCCTGGAAGCACTTCTGCTTTTCATATCTTCATATTTTCATATTTTAATGGCAGGACAATTAAAATAAGACAGGTTAACATCTTCTGGTTTTAACTGTGGGTAACGTTCAAAACACAATTCATAGGTATCTATGCAGCAAACAAATGGTATTGTGGAAAGCGGGAAGATCTCAAATGTAGACAACACACACAACTAATTAAGAGATTATTGTAAAGTTATTAAAACACTATTCTACAAAGTATTTCTGCATGGTTTTTAATTGTAAGTCATTTAATCTACAGCAGTGGTCCCAGTTGGTCCTGGAGGTTCTTCTGCTTTCATGTTAGGACAGTTAAAACAGAATCTCCATGCAGCAAAATCTCATAGTATGGAAAGTGAAAAGATCTCAAAAGTAGACAACATACATATTTAATTATGAGAATATTCAACATCTTTCTGGATTTTTTTTGTTGTAAGTCATTTTCATCTACAGCAGTGGTCCCAACTGGTCTTGGAGGCTCCTCTACTTTGCATATTTTCATGTTTTCATGTTAGGACAGTTAAAATAAGACTCTGATTGGAGCCAATTATACACAGAGTTACATCTTGTCTATTAAACAGTAGCTCAAGTTCAAGACCTGTGTGGAAAAAAAACACAGGTCAAAGGTCTCCACAGTGCAAAAAAGTGATATTATGGGATGTGAAAACATTTGGGATAGCTAACTGGGTTTGTTGTAAGAATATTAAAAAATTGTTCCACATAGTATTTCTGGACGGTTTTTCATTGTAAGTAGTGGTCCCAGCTAGTCCTGGAGGCCTCTTTGCTTGGCATATTTTCATGTTAGGACAGTTAAAATAAGGCTCTTCAGGCAGCACAAAAATGATATTATGAGAAGTGTAAAGATCTCAAATGCAGACAACATACATATCTCATTATAAGAATGTTGTACAATTATTTCGGAGTGGTTCTTGTAACTTGATCTACAGCAGTGGTCCCAGCTGGTCCCGCAGACTCTCCTACTTTGCATATTTTCAGAATAATTCCAATATACCTGATCCGTCTAACTTGAGGCAGCTGGTGGCCTAGTGGTTTGGGAGTTACCCCTGCAATCAGAAGGTTGTGGGTTCAAATCCCAACACGGCTAGTGTCATCACTGAGGTTCCCTTAAGCAAGATACCATCCCCACACACTGCTCCACTGGTGCCCCTTGATGATGGCAGCCCCCTGCTTCTCTGGGTGAATGGGTTAAATACAGAGAAAGAATTTCACATTGTTCAGGCTGTGGTGTGTTCACGTGTGACTATAAGGAGCCACTTTACTTGACTGTAATTATATACTTAACAAGCCTTTCCTGGGTTGACGTGGGTGTGTAAGACAAACAATAATTCTGAGGCCTCCAGGACCATCGGTTGATCTAGAGAAACATTATTGTATTGGAAGATACTTTTGCTTGTTTCAAGGCATAATATGAATGATTTTTGCTTATCTCAAGACATACTGCATTAAACAAGCAACATTATTTGTTAACAGAATAAAAGTAGATAAAATTACATAAAACCAGTGGGTAGAGATAAGTTAAATAACATTATTATATTCTTGTAGCAATCTCAAAATCATGAATGTGAGCTACTACATTAGATTTAGAATGATTTCACTCGCCAACATATCTTTTTTTGCAGTGTCCTAACAACAACAAACAAAAAAGTAAACTTCCAGGGTGGTTTTCAATCATATTCCTTCCATGCAATCCACATTTTGGAGTTTCCCTTTCTCGAACGCATCTGACTCAGTGCATGATGTGATTATAACCCCCCTTCATGAGCCACATCAGTTGTCGAAGCAAAGAAAGCACAACAATGTGCAATGCATGGGGTCCGCTGGACTGGGCTTGAGATGCGCTGAGCTAAAGCAAGCAAACAAGAGCCAATGGCCCTGTTGTCCAAGAGCGGAAAGCATAATCAATGTGAATTTGGTTGGAGGAAAGACAGAGTAAGATAGACCCAATTGAGGGGGGAAAGAAAGGGTCTGGATGCAAAATGCAACATGGAAAAAGCGGGTTTGAGATGGAAAGTGGCGGGGGAAGCCAGGCGCTTGGGTCAGTCCAAGGCTCGTTTGGGCTGGGCCGCTACGGGGCCGGGAGAAAGTGGCTGCTTCCCCTTACGCTGTTCCATCAGATTAGCGTCAACACACTGCCTCATCAGCGCTGACATGAGAATGCTTATGAATCTGAGACACAAACGTGCCAGAGCTTCTGAAAGGCACTGGAGGGCCAAACAAACGTACTAATACTCGCTTGCTTTTCAATGCACTCGCTGTGGGCGTACAGTCGCCCTTAAAAACTCCTACGTGTAACACTACCCTACACTAGCAAGATGGATTTGCTGAGGGCACAAAAAACAAGCTTTTTGGTCAGTTTACTGGTGTGTGTAACTACAAAAATGCTCTAAAGAGCCCTGACTGCACATATGCTTGCCTGAATAAAAGGCTTCTGCAGAGTGCGGCCATTCTGGATGAACATGCGACACTAATCCTCTGAACCCCTAGATCTTAGAGCTGAATACTAAAGTACCCCCTTTTATAAGGACAGCAGAGAATTACTATTATATATAAAATGTAAAGTGACCATTTTTGTCATGCATGAACACACCACGGCACACAGTGAGTGTGAAATTCTTCCTCTGTATTTAACCCATTCACCAAGTGAAGCAGTAGGCAGCCAGGAACACAGCACCTGGGGAGCAGTGTGTGGGGAGGGTACCTTGCTCAAGGGAACCTCAGAGGTGCCACTAGCAGTCCTGGGATTTGAACCCATGACCTTCTGATCCCAGGGGCAACTTCCTAACCCATAGACCACCAACTGCTCTATAAATATAGATGGCATACACTTCCACCCAACTTTATTGTGAAGGCTGTACACCTCAATATGTATGATATAGTTTATTACAACTACAGACCTGCACAAAAATGTGTCTCTCTATATCACTTTACTTCCAGTTCAGCCTGTCTTCGACAAGAATGCCAACAATAAATTAACCTCAACAAATTAACCTAGCAGTGAACAATGGTCTGGTAATGTGAATCCTAAATAACCAGTGGTGAACAGTGACTATTAGTTCTGACCTGAAATTTTAAAACAAACACAAAGCTGGTGGCCTAGTGGTTAGGGCGTTGCCCCTGCAATCACAAGATTGTGGGTTTGAATCCCAGCACTGCTAGTGTCATCACTGAGGTTCCCTTGAGCAAGGTACCATCCCCACACACTGCTCCCCGGGCGCCCCTCATTGGTGGCAGCCCCCTGCTTCACTTGGTGAATGGGGTAAAAATAAGCAAAAAGAATAATGCTAATTCAGCTAGTGCCCCTTGTACTTTAGTATAAATGGACAATAATTTTTGGGTGTTCTACATTAAACACAGATATCTGTAGCTTGTAAAATACATCCCATAGTTTATTCGAAATATGTAACAAAGATACATGAACGCTTCTTTTTCACCTGAATGATATTTGCAATAAATAATGTAACACCAAATTGTCTGTGATGATGTGCATCCAAAACAGTAATATTGATTAAAAATGAATAACAAGATACATTCACAATATGTGCTTGTTAGAGAGCCAAAAGTGGAAATTAATAATGGGTGTTGATAGTGGAGGTTGTTTGTGTCTGACTAGTGAAGAATATGAAAAAGTCCAATAAATTCTTAAAAAGCATGCAGATTGTATTTTTTTTAACTGGTTAGGCTACAGTGACTACAGTGATGTTTCTAGGACTTCCTAGTAGGCTTTGAGCCATGTTTCCATTCACAGAATTGCTTAGTTAATACTTATTTTACTTTCTATTTATGTTGGTGGCTGACAAACTAGCATCAGAAGGCCTGAGCAATAAGAGAGATCACTTACATCTACCTAGATAGCTTATAGTGAGGAAGATTATAAAATATATATTATTTAATACATGATTTTCCATAAGGCATTTGAGGAATTGAACTCCATTGTGTCTAACCAGAATTTAATAATGAAATAGGAATATTACCACAAAACAAACTCAAAATCAAAATACCAAAGTACGGGGACAGCAGACCATTACACAAGGACTTTAATGATATTGCATTCAAATAGGCCATAGACTTTAATATGGAGTTGGTCCCCCTTTGCTGCCTTAACAGCTTCCACTCTTCTTCCACGAGATTTTGGAGTTCCTGTGGGAATTTGTGTCTTTTCATTCTATAGAGAATTTATGAGGTCAGACACTGATGTTGGACGAGAAGGTCTGGATCACAATCTCCGTTCCAGTACATCCCAAAGGTGCTGGATGGGGTTGAGGTCAGGACACACTGAACTCCTCCAGCCACGTCTTTATGGTGCTCGCTTTGTGCACTGGGACACAGTCATGCTGGAATAGAAAAGGTTCTTCCCCAAACTGGGTCCACAAAGTTGGAAGCATGGCTTTGTCCAAAATGTCTTGGTCTGCTGAAGCATTAACATTGGAAGTAAGGGGTCTAACACAAACCCAGCAAAACAGTCCCAATACTTTTGTCCATATAGTGTATGTATTCTATGTATTAATTTGTTTCTTTTTTGTTTCCAGAAATCATGAGGCCTGCTCTGAAAGAATCCTGGATTGTTCCCTTTGATAATAAACAGATAACTAGTTGGTTTTAATCCATTAGATGTCCAAAGTGTGCCAACACCTACAGATTCTGACCATAGTTTGTCAGTTTTATGAGCCCTCATTAATAAAAGAATACTTTGAGATGGCCTCCAAGTTTTGTTTTAGATTTAAAACACATCCATCACGGAATAACTTAGCAGGTTAATCAGATCCAGTCAAATGTAAGCTTAGCCTACATGAAACTGCGAAAAGACGTCCCAAGTGAGAAAAAGTATGTAAACTACTACTAATCAGCATACTGATAATCACTGCCTGGTTTCTCAAAACCACCAACGCACAAATATTTTCATCTGCAGGCCAGCGGAGAATCACTTCAAACACTCCCTCCAACAAGTATGACACATTTCCTGAAACACAGCCTTGAGCTCAACAAGTAAAACTGACATTGCGTGTCGAATTATTACACCAGAGGTCATGATGTGTGTAGGGGTGTAATAACACATACTTTCAGGTCTGATGTGATTTTTGAGGAAAAGGATTTGATTTTAATCTTGATTTCACTCCGATCATATTATACAAATCGACTGGGTTCAGATATATAAAAGTGCTCCAACAGATGAGCCACAATACTCTCCAAAAATCACAACTTCTAGTTCCTCAAATAAAAAAAAAGGTTTGGTCATTTACCTTCATGAAAGATTGCAAAGGAGAAACCCCTGGTTGAGTCGTATCCATTTTAAACTTCGATACACTATCAGTTTAAAATATTTTAAACCATTAAAAATTTTTATTTGTGATTTTTTTAAAAGCTTTAAATAATTTACCTTCAAAATGGCATACAAGGAATTATGGGTGCATTTACATTTACAGCATTTAGCATGCACTGTTATCCAAAGCAACTTCCATTCCCTAACTACAGTGGGCAGTCTCCCTGGAGCAACTTGGGGTTAAGGGTCTTGCTCAGGAACCCAGTGGCGGTGTGCTGAAGGTAGAATTTGTACCCATGACCTCTTGGTCCAGAGGCAAGTATCCTACCCACTAGGCCACCACCATTCCGAGCTTAATAAAGTCTATGCAATCTAAGATGAAATGTTCGAGCCAACATAAAACCTGATAAACTGACATTTTTAAACCCGGAATGGGCAAACATGTATTAACTCTGCTTTTGGTCTGGTGTGCTTTAATAAAGGCAGTTATTGTCCTAAATAATAGTAAAGCAAAGGCCTTTGACTGGTGATGAGCCTTTTATTTCCATTCGGAAGCCCTCTCCAAATACCTACACTTCGCACACACGCACACTGCTATTTAAAGCCTGATTAAAATCATTAGCCTACTTGAACTGTTATTAGGAACTCTTTGGTGCTCTTTGGGAGTCTACAGCATAAATAAACCTGTCTCAAGCCTTTTCTTCTCTTAATGGTTTACATGTGAGAACAGCTAATGACCCACCTTTAAGCAGTGCTCATGCAGTCAGTGTATATACTGTAGGCAGGGTGGCCAGCGAGGGCCCGGTAGAAATAATCCTGTGTCCTTGTTTGTGTTTGCTTGAAGAGATAAACTTAAAGGAGGGATTCTTTTAGAACAATTAGACACTAAATACCCGGAACCTCTTAACACGCACCCTCACACACGCACGCATACATACGAGTCAGCAAGAACAAGGACAAATTCCAATGTGGAAATAAAAAGATGCACAGAAGCTAATGACTAACTACACATTTATGTTTGAAGACACACAAAATGTCAGCCACAGTGAGACCACCAGAGATCACTGCATGGAGAGATCAGAGGACCAGAAGTCGAAGAACCGTGGACACATCGGCTCAGGCAATGGGCCTAAATGATTTTAAGTGTAGAGCAGTTAAAAGGGTGAGAGGACTGGCGCACAGGCCGAATTCTCTAATTATCAAACCACATCAAAAGCCCTAATTAGATTACAGAATGGGACATGGTGATATGTGATCCTCAGAGGTGCTGGTGCACAAAGAAAGAGACCGTGGGCTCTGGACTGACTAGCCAAAACAAAACTCAAAAAACATTAGTCACCAAATCCAATATGGCCTGGCCTCATTGAAAGCATGCACACTGGGCCATCTTTAATTATAATTTTACCTTTTCAGGACATGTAATGAAATAAGGTACCAAATCATGTCAAGTACGTTTATTCATTTCAGGTGTGGTGTACAGACCTGTGACAAAGGGTAGAGAGCCTCTGATGATCTTCCTCACTCATTCGCTGTAGGGTTTTATGGTCTAAGGTGGTGCAATTCCAAAACCCAGCAGTTATGCAGATATTTAGGGGGCTGTGTATAGTCCCTCTGTGGAACATGGCAGATGAGCTGTCCTTAGCTTCTGCTGGAAGCTGCTGGGTTCAGCAATGGAACTGGTGTAAAGGGTTCATGTGAGCGTCCTTGTGATTTGAACATCAAATGCACTGCAGACTCAGCTTTCAGCTCAGATGTTGAGGAATGATGGTGTGGAATGCTAAGTTTGTGAAGACCATTCCCATGAAAGTGTCTTTTTTATGTAGATAGATAAGGGCCATGTGACGGGTCTTCTTGATGACATCATCCTTAATCAGAAAGACTATTTAATCTGCTAATTAATTAATGAGTTGAACAAGATGTGTCTTCAGGGAAATCACAACACTCTGAACTGCTACCTGCCGAGTTTTTATCCAGAAAAAAAAAACACGCTAAGTTGATCATCTTTTAGGTGTTAGTTGTGTATCTAGCTGTCTCCGTAAATTGCTAGCATAGCTAACTTTAGAGGTTTTACCTGTTTAACATTACTGTCACTGTGAGCCTGGTTCAACAATGACCAGCAGTCATTAACATGGTCTTTATGGACATACCACAATACCATTCATTCGTTGAAAAGCGTATTCCAACCAGGGTCATGTTGGAGTCTATCCCAGTTGTCATAGGGTGAAAAAGAGACATGTCACCAGTCTATTGCAGGGCAGACACAATTACACACACTCACACCTGTGGGGCATCTCTAATTTGCTCGACTACGGGAGGAAACCAAAGAAACCTGACAGAAGCAGATCATACAAACTCCGCATAGAAAGCCTTTGGCCACCAAGGCCAGAAATCTAAATCAAACCTTCTTCCTGTGAAGCAACAGCGATTCCCAAAATGCCTCATGATGCATTTTATTAAGTTTACAAGCAGTGACAGTCTGTTATCTGAAAGAGTATGGAAGGTGGGCATGCCTAGAGATGAGGGTAAAAATCTGCAGACCTATAGAGACAGTAAGTGGTCGTGGATTGAAGGCCATTCCAGCTCTGTGCTATGACTGGGATTAAACTGAGACTGATGTTGTTATTAAACTGCAACAACTAGATGACCAGAGTCTGGCAGATAGTATCACTTCTTTGTCTTTTCTCTAAACCAGAATAAAGCAAATTTATATACTACTTTGCAAAAGCTCCATATTAAAAATCTACAAATAATCTTTTCTCCAATAACTATCGCATATGAAAAGAAAATATTGCACTTGAAAAGGCCTGAATAGCTTATTTGTGGTCAAACATGACAATACCAGTACCAGTATTTCACACATCTTTTTGTCCTACCAGCTGATTCATTTAAAGAACCAGGTTAGACTTTGGAACTTCATCCTCCAGGTGCTATCACAATTCTTAGATTCATGGATTTGTAATATTTTGATTTTATTCAGGAATTTAGTAATCAGCATTTGCTATCAGTAATTAGTAATGCACATTATCAACTACACAAGTTTTCCAGGCATGGTACACATACATTGCTAGAAAGGTAAAATGCAATGGCATTCATAGGTCATCTTCTTTTGTTCCAGCACATTAAATGTCCAGTCTCCTATTTCTTCCAAGCAGAAAAGTACAAACAATCCATCCCACTACTATTTATGAGTAAAGCTAACCTTGTTCTCAGGCAGGCGACATGCACTTATCTGAAATCTGAGTGAGAGCCTCTTCTACACAAAGAATGGACCAAGTGATCCAGACGGAAAGGACGGATGCAAGCTCAGATATCTCTCAGCTTGGGACATAATGAATAGCACTTTGTACCCACACGTCTTTGTTAACTAACAACTTTAATTGTCAACCTGCTTTGGAATTGTACTTTAATATAAAGTCCTGTTTTTAAGCATTGTGTAAAATCTCCTGAAGAAAAATTCTATTGGAGTTTTCTGAATGTCCTGCCAACTTTTTTCTTTTGGTCATCTAAGTACAAATCCGGTGGCAGTTTTCTCTAAGGAGGAACTTGTTCACATGACTGAGATACATTTATGTAGTTCATTTGACACATAAACAGAAGCACAGTGGATGTGAATTGGGTATCAAGTATCCTGCATTTAACTGAATATGAATACATTGTATGACACATATTATACTTTATGTGTTTGAAACAAACAGAAATATAGAGATGAACAGGACTCTTTCTTCAGTGGGATAAAACTTGCAACTAACTTGAAACCCATGCCACATAGGACCTTGAAATGTACTGTAAACTCTTGCTTATGTACATTTTCCTTTCCTACAGTGAGGGTAAACAAATATTCAGCCATTTCTGTCATTCAGTAGACTCCTAGTGCATATACCCACTTCAATTTACACACAATAGATGCAATCATGGTGAAGGTGACAGTGAAAAGGTGAAGGAGTTGAGGGACAACAATATGAAGCTAAAGATCATCACAAAGATCCTAAACCATTCCAGTTAGACAAAGAACAATAAGGCATTAACAGCACTGCAATCATCCCTGTACCAAACACCCCACGCAAAACTGCTCTGCTGAAACAGAAGCACAGAGATATGCATATATATATATTTATGTGTGTGTGTGTATATATATATATATATATATATATATATATATATATATATATGGTGGCATGGTGGCACAGGGTTTAGCGCTGTTGCCTCACAGCAAGAAGGTCTTGGGTTCGACTCTCGGGTTGGGCGCAGGGTCTTTCTGTGTGGAGTTTGCATGTTCTCCCCATGACTGCGTGGGTTTCCTCCGGGAGCTCCGGTTTCCTCCCACCGCCAAAAACATGCGTGCATTGGGTATGGGTCAACTGAGCACACTAAATTGCCCCTAGGTGTGACTGTGAGTGTGAATGGTTGTCTGTCTCTGTATGTGGCCCTGCGACGTGCTGGCGACTGTCCAGGGTGTACCCCGCCTTCGCCCGTAGCAGCTGGGATAGGCTCCTGGAGCCCATTTGGACTGATAGCTGCATGCATTGTACCTCCATAATAGATTCTTTTGCATGTCCAGCAAACTTTACTGACCTCTCTGAACAAACCCAAAAACTAAAGAAATGTGATACATCATCATAAGTGTAAAATCAAAAAGGCCACGTCCACCTCCAGTTCAAATCTGAATACAGATACAGACTTGTAGCGCATTAAACCAATGTAAATGCATAAACAGACATTCATTGCATCAAATCAATATGAACACAGATACAGACAGTAGCAACCTTAAACCCCTAGATGACATTGTATTTTTTGCGATTGTCTATCACACTAAAAGACCCTGTCAAGCATCCTGCATTACCCTGTAATATGATCTCCGAGTCAGTGCTCCTCAACCTGAATGTATTGTGATCGTTCTTGTGTTATGACATCTGTCACTAAACCATTTAATTGTTTTCTAGCTAAATATAACCTTGCTCATTATGTAGTGACAGGTAATTGTTTGTTGGAGGTGAAAGTGTAATGTTAGAAACGAATGAAGAGGTGCTCGCAGACGCATTCATGCTATGTTTTGTGCTTGTTTCTAAGTGGTGCTATCACATATACATACACATATACATGCACATGTACATACATGAAGGCATGCACACTTGTATTCATATCTTAATGAGGACCCCACTGGACTGCATATGAGTAAAATTGCTGCAAATAAGTGCTATTTACTGCTACTCTATACTCTAAACTCAATGAAGAAAAGGCTTTTCTTTAACATGGAGCCTGGAAAAATATGTCAAAATTTTGAAAATCTTCTCTTATTATGTTGATGGGGGTCTAGGCTTAAAACATGTATTTTACTATCCTAAGAGAGATTAAAAAGAAAAGTACACACCCACCCTCATGCACACACACACAAACACACACACACACACACACACACACACACACACACACACTCACTCTTTTCGATCTCTGGGAATATGTGTGTGTTTATCAGTAAAGGTACAGGTGGGTTGGTACTCTCACACACTCCTGCCCAATCCGGCCTCTGCTAGCTAAGCTTGAGCGTCGTCCTGCACACACACATAAACACACAGGCACACACTCGGTAAGGAAGAGGGACAGTACAGGTAAGACATTTCTACTCCTACAGTTGATTTGGATCACAGGTGTGTTTCTGTTGGTATCTAGAGACAGTTTACTCTCCTTTGATCTATATGATATATGGAAACAGAGCCATCTATGTGAAGGCCATTGCGAAGGCATGAACTCGGCCAGTTGGCCAAGCAATGAAACCGTCCCATCAAATACGGCCAAAAATAAAGAACCATGGCCATATTAAGCTGTGGACTGCAGGCGTGTGGCATAAGGACAGAAAATGTGAGGTGTGGTTGGGAACATGTATCGAGTAAATACTCTGAAGCTGTGCTTCCAACACCCTTTCTCCATTCCATGCTCTTGCGGTTTCTCTTTTCCTGTTGGAGTGAGGCAGGGTTCAGATGTGGTGAGTGTGTGAGGGGAGATAAAGGGCCCACCGGGTGGGTTAGAGGGCCAGCAGAAGGAAGGGCTGGGACCAGGCGAGGGGGACACTTGAGCCAGTCAGGGAGGAGATGCTTTATACAAGAGCCCCTCAAATGTGAATGACACAGGAACAGACTGTAATCTGAGGCATGTGATCAGAGGAACTGAATCATTCGGCCCAACGACTGTAATCTGCTGACAGCAGATGGCTGTCATGGATCCCAGATCAAGATTAGATTCTTTAAAAAGTGAGACTTTTAGGGTGGAGCCCACAGTCTAGTATCCTTAAGACTGGAAACTGTGAAGATCAAATACTGGTTTACTGTTACTACCAACATGGGGAAAAAACTGAAAACTGCTTATACTGTTAACCCCTTAAGCCACAAAGGCCTCCATTCTCATCACTGTGTAACTGAATAATAAGCCTGAAGTAGAAGCAGTTTTTTTTAAGTCTTTGGTTAAAAACATTTTTAATGGGAGCTGCTCAAAATTTATGACAGAAGTAGAAAGTTCATTCTTTCAAAAAACATGAATGATGATTTCTCACGATTTCAGATTCCTCAGAATGCCACAAACCAGCGAGCAAAAAAAAACAAAAAAGAAATAATAAAAAAGTTCTGAACAGTTACGGTAAAAGCTGGGGTGGGGTTGGCATTCATTATTGTTTACATTTCAGGCATTCTTTCTGGTACCATTCATGAGATTTTCATATTTCCAACAAATGCTGTGTGAGAGCAGGTGTCAAACACAATCTGTTTTATTTGTTATTTTTTTTGTTTTTGTTTTTATTTTTTTTTCCACTGCCAACTTCAAGTATGCTGGTAAGTTTGCAGCAGGACCCTTAATGGACATCAGCATTTTATCTTCAGCATCTATGGCCGAGAAGTCTGGGGCACTTTACCTTGCGACAGCTCACAGCAGGAATTGGTCCCGAGCAAGTCCAACTTCTCCTGCAAGCCAGTGTTATGCAACCTCTAACTTTGCTAAACTTAGATCTCGCGTTCCAGTTGGTAGGATCCCTTAATGGAGTTGGTGAAACTTTAGCTAAATAATGTACACTTGACTTCCAGAGTAGAGAAACAGTCAAGGTCAGAATGGGTGAATCAGGACCTAGGGCAAAACCAAGAACAAAAAGAGACCTGATCTCCACACGGGATGGTTTCGTACCAGTGAACCCTGAATGGCTGGAAGAATGTTATTTGCTTAAAGTGGGCATGTAATGGACTTGTAAGGGCCTGGAGCAGTACAGGAAACATAACACTGGCAATGGAGCACAGAATGCCTCCATATGACCTGGATGACCAAGAGCTAAGGGCCATGTGTCCGTCCAGCTCCCCATTAGAAACTTGGTGTAGAGACACAAGCAGGCCCTGAAACTGAAAACTACTGTGCAGTGGGTGAAAAGAGTGGGTGGGTCATGCGGTTACTGTAAAGAAGTCACCTTCCTGAAACACTATCCCAACATGACAATGTGCGTTCGGATGTAAATCTGGGTGTCAGAACGGCATTAAGAGAAAGACGGAGAGAAGATGAAAGGGAGAGAGTGTGTGTGGATGCACCACCATGTCTCAGTGTGAGACTCTAATGGCAGTGTTGAAGATTGTGCTGATACTCTCTCTAATATGCTGTTTTGTACACAGAGAGCTCTAGCTTGACAAAACATACCGTTCTGATACACTACATTACTCAGTTGCTGTTTTGGGCTAATATACGTCAAACAATACGTGTCCACTATCACGGAGGTGCAAGAAACCCATTGCTTACAGCTACTTCAGAAAATTATATAAATAAACCTTTAAATTCTGTATAAAAAACTTGTTTATGGTAGGGTAAAATCTCTTCTTTCAATCAATACTCTCTTACATTGTGTTTGATCATGCTAAGCTCACTCTTTGTACAATGTTTTCACTTTTGGGATTGAAAATTTTGATTGAAAATTTTCTCATTGATAATCAAAAATGTCATGTTCTAATGTCACTTAGAAATGTGTAAAGATAGAAAATACAAAGAACTAATGCCTGATGTGAGCATTATTTTTCTACATATATCTAAAAGTTACAGCATATCTCGAAGCAGACCTATCATGCTCGGTAGGAGAGGTTGTTAAATATAAACCGTGCCCTATTGTGTTATGTAAAGTGTGGATTATGCAGAAGCAGGCCTTCACTTAGTTCTGAGGCCTGATTCTCACCCATGATTGGAGTAAACACAAGGCTGAACGCTGTGTATTCAAAACACGCAGAGATCAGCAGTAGGACGTTTTTGAAAGTGACCATTCCACATGATATTGTGATGTTTGGCGTTTGTGCGCTTCTTGAGGTTTTATCAGAGGAGGACCGGAGAAGGCCTGATGATTTCTGAGAGCTAAAGTCTGTCCCTTTTTATCCGATAGCTTGTTTTTAAGATGTATAAAAAGTTCTGCATTACTCTAACGTTTTGGTTGAAAACAATATGGTTGAAACATTAAAATACATACAATTATGCAATCCCATTTTTTCTTTGTGATGTCTAGATAAACAGAGCTAAGCAAGCTGTCCCACTGGTTAGACCTTCAAGAGCTGGACAGAAGGCCTTCCATGCCACATTACCATCAACATCATTAGGAACTGACCAGTCACATTTTAATTTCCAATAGGTAGGATCAGTTTTGTGAGGTAAAACGTCACCTAGGCCTTCTGTAATTCTTTGATACGTCCCTAACTAATAGGCTTCCCTCAGACAGTAAGAGGCAGCAGCTCTATTCCAGACCTCTTTACTGAAGAAGTCACTCCAGAAATGCCTCATAAAAGTTAAATATAATATTTGTTACAAGCTTCAAGTAAAAAATATCTTTTATGACCTTTTTTATGTACATGTTTAATCTAGAACAGCCAAAACAGCCAACAATGTCCTTGGGTCAGCGTGAAAAATATTATTGCCAGGGTGTTTTTCTTGTTTTGTTTTTTTTTACTGTTTTGATATTTATGGAATGGACTAAAGTTCTAGCTCAAAAAGTCATGGTTTGCCACTGTGATTTATTCATTACAGCCTCTTACTCATTCAACTACTGCGGTGCGAAACAAGGACGGGTTGGAGTGAGCACTCTGTGACTCACCGTAAGTGCTAGCATTGTTCATCTCAGAGGCCGAACAGCAAATTGCTTGCATATTACCATCTTCTTGTTTTGTATAACATGATTTTGCAGAGTTTAAAAATAATGAACAAATTGGCTTAAGGCTTGCTGTATCCTGACGGATACTGTGCATGTTCTGGAAGGGAAATTTGGCTTTGACGACCTCATAAGACCCACATATATAACTATGTTAGGACTTAATGCGTTTCAGAGGAATTAACAGAGAGTCGGCTCTGATTAAGCCGTGTGAAGGGCCCGTTGTAAATGTCTTCATACACTTTCCTTGTTGGCCACAGAAAAGACTTAGAGGGCTATGCATCTTCATTAGGCTTTATTGGTAGAGACTGTACAGGGGCCAGTAAGATATACAGTGCACAACACTGATGGTATTTTTGCAAAGCAATGTGGTGACCTGGGGGAACCTGTAAGGCAAGACATGTAGTAGCTCTGCAGCCATACGTTTGCAATTAGTGTCCCTTAGATCAGGCAGCGCAATGAAATTAATTCGGTTTGTCAGTTTTGTGGCTATTTCTAGTAGGAGTAGCCCCCCAAATCTGCTACACAGCATCTGACCTGCAGTGAGTGAAAGCCAGACATTAAAATAAATACAGAAATTTGACCCAGAGTAATGAAATAAGATTCACAACAACTTACCAGTGACTTCAGTGATGCATGCTCATCTGCCATTCACAGAAATGAAAAAAAATGGACTGAAATGTGCTAAAAATACAATGTCATTTAACAGAATGTATTGGAAGTGCACTGAAGAAAGATGTGAAACTGATCAGACAAACCGAATAACAAATAAGCATTAAAAAATGAAACAGCTCCTGTTTTATCTAAATTAACAGAGTTATAAACAGAGTTTTGGGCCTGCAGAGTAGTCCTCCACTTGACCAGAATATTGAGGAGGCTGTGATAAGAAAACAACATCATGACAGGACATGATCCATTTTTCATGACCTCAACTGCATATTTTGGAAACCTGTCACCCAAGGCCCATTACTTTCAGTAATGTGTGGTGGGAAGGATAACGGGACGACATTCTGCCTGTCTTATGAGACTACACTGCATAATCTGGCACCCATCACTATGGCTGAGTCCAGGAAAAAAAGCCTGGACTTGTATTTATCAAGTCCTAAAGTGGGGCCGGCCATGCCTTCTCCACATCTTCATAATCGTGAGGATATTAAATGCAAGAACTGCTCCTAAATCAGCACTCTTAATCTGACCACATGTTCAGTTCACGCAGTTCAGTCCTTCAGCAAGTGGAGCCTGTAGCCCAGCAGGGTGGGGTTAGCGTTTAGCACTGAGGATGCTAGTAGCGGTTTGGCTGCGATTGATCTGTCTCTTGCCTGCGGATTGCACGTTGAGATGCTTCCAGTTTCCATCTTTTCTTTTCTCGCCCCTTCTCTCACCCCGGGTGTCTGGAGTGCACCAGAGCTTCCTCTGCTGGCCGTGGGACAGAGCTCTGCACTCCACCCAGGCACCAGTCACTTCGCACAAGGTTTTAGTGGCCAGCCGGAGCCTCACCCTGGACCATTAGGCCATCAGACTGCTGAATTACCACGGCAGCAAAAAAAAAATGGATGGCAGGAGGATACAACATCCACATGTTTCTTTGCTTCAACAGAGAAACTATTTTACATTACATTAGAAATCCATAATCTGCTCTGGAGATTATGCTTTCAAATGCCTTGATATGACACAAACTCTCTTCGGATGGTTCATGAACACTTAGAGCTCCGAGTGTATCAATAAACTCTGATTTCAGTAAATATAACCTGTGTAAAACAGTCGAGAACCAGTGTTTGTTCTCCTACACGCTCGCCGTTTGTTGCTTGTTCTCCCGTCGCGCCGCCACTCGGCCGCTCTCCGGAGCCCCTCCCTCTGTGGGTTTACCTCACCCACTTGTGGGCGGAGACTATCCTGAAAGTTCTCCTGGGTTTAAATATCTTGTGATTTTTCTGTTTAATAAAAGCAAATAAATGTGTTCATTTTTGTTCCTTTGCATGTGACACCACATGGTTATTATTTTTACGTTTTTTTTCATTACAATAACTTTGGTCCTACATGACATAGGAACACCAAACGAAGCTCAGTGTGACGTTTGACACCTTGAGCATCAACATAAACCAGGGAAAACTCCATATTAGGAGTTGTTTGGCCGTATGATGACGATTTACCATTTGTTACGCTTCTGGGACATATACATGACGCTCATGTTCTAAGGGTTAAACCCCCCCTTGTTTAAACCCAGTCCTAAACACTTAAACACTGTCTGGCAGTAGCTTAGAAACTGTAACTGGGCACACACATGTCTGAGTGCTCAGAAATGTATTACATGAACTGGGAACTTAAATTATTCCATGAGAATTTTAGAGAAGAAAAAATTCCTAGAAGTGGGCGAAGGCGCCATTACTAAGTAAAACCATCTAAAAAATTACTCAAAACACCAGTGCTCAAAGGCATGTGACTAATTTGGCTAACTAGCATGTCTGGCTGGCTGAAGCATATAAAGTAAATAATGATACAATTACTTAATTTGCAGTAAAGGAACAGTTCTGCTGCCTTATTTCCATGTCTACAAGGATTACTATTGGATCTGTAGGCTTTAGCTTCTTTTTTGTTGTGGTTTTTTGCTTCAAAATCTAATTTTCATTTTCAAGCATACTGGCAAATGGTATACATAACCATGGCACTTGTGGATACAGTACTGTGATTATGAAGACCTGTTCAGAGAGTCAATTGTATAATTAGTTATGGCATCACAGATCTTGCAAGGCATGCTGGCTACTATATGTTATTCAGTCATGCACATAAATAATTGATGGCCAGTATATTTTATCTGTGATCCTTTGACGAAAAGTAATGAAAAGTGATTTCAGTAACAAAATACCTGGAGTACTGAAATAGTACTTTTAAGTACTTTGAAACAGGAGCATTTATTTTAACTTTTCTCTGCCTGAACAATCTGATTACAGAATTGTCCCACCTCAGCCACACTTTGCATTTCATCATGGCAGTCTTGTGAAGTGAGCATATTGTAATTTTGCAAATTTGCAAATCTGAAACATGCTCTTTGTTACAGAAGCTCTGGTAATGTTTAAAGGCAAGGGCCATGTTTTAAAACTACATATAAACATAATATAAGTGATATTCAGCATCGTAAATATCTAGATGGAACATGGAACATTAGATATGTGAATGATGCCCATTCTCGATGTAAGTCAAAATTCACCTCTGATAACCTCTCATAAATAAAGACAAAATAGAGAAAAGAAAAGTATCCAAAATAGATGATATTACATTCCTCTTAGCATGACTGGCAGCCCTTGCCATGCAGTTGCTGAGACTGCCTCAAAATGGCAAGATCAGAATGGCTGGCGGTGAGGAGCTTAGTATCTCTAGGCAACTAATCAATTAATATAAACTGTATTGACACTGAGCAAAGAGGAAAGTATTGAAAGAAACGGAGAATCACAAATGGTAAACACTCCCAGGTTGACATCCTAAAATAGACTTAGGAAGTGAGCAAATGACAGGAATATGATTGAACACGTGAACAGAATTATGACAAAACCCACTATGGAAAAAAAATTAATTCTCTCCCTAACAAACCCCCAACTGCCGCCACTAACACACTCATACCCGCCAAAGGACAGACACACATACACACACACAGACACACACTCTTTCTCTCTGCTCCATTTGTCTACTTTTCAAAGTATCCAACATTTTCTTGGTCAACCAAAAGAGAAGAAAAGACACAAAGCTTATCAATTTACAATGGATGTTGCCATGGAGAGAGAGGGGAGAGAGAGAGAGAGAGAGAGAGAGAGAGAGAGAGAGAGAGAGAGAAAGAGAAGAAGCAGAGGACACAGACTGCAGAATTCCACAGATCGGCCAGTCCACTTTTTGATACGTAGCAGACGATTTCGCTTAATTATTTCCTTTAACGGTAAAAGTAGGAAAAGCAGGCGGAAAATGGGCAAGCCAGGCCCGGGTGAGTGATAGGCCATGTGGTCCACTGACAACAACACACTCAGAGGGAGCATGCCTGCTCAACAGAATCTCAACACAGCCGCAGAGTTACAGTGCTGGCCAGCAGCAGGCTAGGCTCCGCTCATTTATCTGTCACTTACAGGCGCTGCATTGAGAGAGGAAAGGGAAATAAAACTTTATCTGTGCGGGCGTAGTGTTTTTGAGGTTGTGGCTTGGTTTCATTCATTGAACAGCGCAATGGGTCCTGCGTCAAGGCCAGCTGTAAATGCACTTACAAGAACAGTTGCCCGTAATTCATACTAAAACATAGGGGAGAAGTACATTTACAGCAGTAGTAGGATCAGTTCTTGAGTGAATGTGGGTTAGTGTGGAAAATATATTGCAATATCCAAAAGTTTGGGCACCGCTGGTCCAATGACGTTTTTTGTCGTAGTGCACACACTCTACAAAGAACAGAATTAAATGCCCAGCTACTGTTAATGGACTGGATTTACCAAATTAGGACAAAAAGTAAAACTAAAACTTTGACATTTATGTCTTTTATATATATATATACAGTAAAACCCAGCGAATTCGAGAGTTTACTGCTTCAGTGTGTGT
>JBBPCX010000114.1:46214492-46225203 GCA_037974365.1 Hydrocynus forskahlii | reverse complement strand
TGTTACACACACACACACACACACACAGACACACGTGTGTGCAACCAGCCTGCACAAACACACCCTGATCTCCTCTGTACAGAAACAGAGAACCACTGACCTGAACCGCACTTCTCTGATGCATTACAGTGGTGGTCTAATAGAGGTGTGCAGTGATGTCTTCAAAGCTGGAGAGGATGTGGATCCACTCTGATGACAGTGATGTAAACCTGACCAGACGTACTCTAACGTCACCATTTTCCTTTTAGTATCTCCTGAAAAAGTGCAGGTCTTTAATGTGACCTGCTTAATACACCAAAGCTGGAGTGTTCTGCATAGTTTGTAGCTAAGAATACACAACATGAACAAAAGTTTTGGGACGCCTGACCATTACACCAACAGGGGCTTTAATGGCTCTACATTCAAATTCATAGACTTTAATATGGAGTTGGTCATCCTTTGCAGCTACACCAGCTTCCACTCTTCTTGGAAGGCTTTCTGTATGAATTTGTGTCCATTCATTTATGAGGTCAATAACTAGTGTTGGATGAGAAGGCCTGGCTCGCAGTCTCTTTATGGATGTGGTTGGATGACTGAGCACATTCATGCTGGAACAGAAAAGGTTCTTCCCCAAACTGAGCCCACAAAGTTGGGAAGCATGGCGTTGTCCAAAATGTCTTGGTCTGCTGAAACATTAAGATGGACCTTCACTGGAAGTAAAGGGCCTAGCCCATACCCTGAAAAACAGGTGTGTCCCAATACATTTGTCCATATTGTGTAGGTTCCAACAGGTATATGGACTTATACTAGTGTGTGACTTACTTACTGGGACGAGAAACGTTCAGATAAACCTATCTTTGATCTTGCTGTGATTTTTTCCTCTCAGTTTTCAGCTATAATTTAAAAACAGAGTCTTGAGTTATTGTTATTATTCCCACCCGTTTTCATACAAACACCGCCCTACAAAAGGCAAAGTGATTATAAATGTGCTTAACTAGCCAATCATACCACGGGACATGTTTCTCATGTTCGACCGTTTTCTGTGTGTTTCTCATGTTCGACCGTTTTCTGTGGTTGCTATGGGTTACCATGATCTGCGTGTGAGTGAACTTCTAGCCAATCCTGACGCATAAGATGATTCACTGTCAACCAATCACAGCGCAATACGCTAAATCGTCATATATCAACCAATCCGAGCGCGGGAGAGGATCCAGTAACCAGCCAATCACAGCCCAGGACACTGCATACTCAAATATCAGCCAATCCTAGCGCAAGAGAGGATTTGGTGCCAGCTAATCACAACTCAGCACGCTGCATAATCAAACGCCACAAAACGGGTGGGAAAAAATGAACTCCTCTGAAATTCCAACGTTTTCTATGGCTGCTATGGTAATGTTGTCGCCCTAAATTTGATTGACGAGGAATAAGCCAATCAAAGTGTAGGACGGACGCTACTTCTGACCAGACCCATCGCTTAAAGGGCGGGTTTTACAGTGGAATACGGGTGGGAAAACAAATCAAAACAATGCCTCTAGCCCTCCACCTTGTGGTTAGAAAAACTGCTGCGTCTCAAACGGAGCTGAAAGGTGAACAGATATAAATAGTCTGAATTATTTATAGAACGGACAAGAAAGGAACTAAAAGGAGCTCTTCGAAAACAGCTTCACAAACAAAGTTCAGACCATGGCTCATTGACTGAGAGCTGGTCCTGGAACTGGGACGACTGATGGATCTCTTATGGGAAGCAAAGTGAAGTCATGGTGCCTTTTTCCCTTTACCTTCTTCAACAAGGCCAGGCTTGCTGAGGTCACACACATTATATGGAAAAGTATTGGGGCACACGCCTTAATGACTCAATCCAGGTGTTTATATCATGCCGATTAACACAGGTGCATAAAATCAAGCAGACCGAGACACCCTGGACATCCCCAAGCTTTCCAACTTCAAGGACACAGTTTATGGAGGAACCTTTTCTATTCCAGCATGACTGTGCCTCAGTGCACAAAGCAAGCTACATAAAGACATGGTTGGATGGAAGAACTTCACCGGGCCCTGACCTCAACCCCATCCTACACCTTTGGGATGAACTGGAGCGGAGATTGTGATCCAGGCCTTCTTGTCCAACATCAGTGTCTGACCTCATAAATGCCAGAATGAATGGACACAAATTCCCACAGAAACGCCAAAATCTTGTTGAAATGCATCCAAGAACAGTGGAAGCTGTTATAGCTGTAAAGGGGGACCAACTCCATATTAAAGTCTATGGATTTGAATCCAGTGTCATTAAAATCCCTGTTGGTGTAATGGTCAGGCATCCCAATTCTTTTATCCATGAAGTGTAAGGCAGATGGAGCTTGTGTTGTTGCTCAGCCCACAAAATATGTGAATATAACCTCTCTCTCCTATCCAAATAAAACTAAAAATAGCCCAAAACTAAAAATACATCAAACTGTTAACTTATTATAATGTCCCTAAATAGTGTAGGGCACTAAACTGAACATATAGATTCCAAACAAGGCGTATGTTTTAGACTGGCTACAATTCTGAAATCAGCAATTTTAACCCCCTTACACTGATATAAAGTTTATATTTTAGTTTATTTATTATCTATTATATAACAGTGGCAAAAAGGGAAATGCTGGGCCTGTTCACTCTTCACCCTCATCATCATCATTAAACACAGAAGACCATACCCTTGTTTCTTGGGTGTCATTTTTTATTCTCAGGCTATTTTTCTTTCTCCAAGTCTTCACTGACATAAGGAGTTAACATATGACATAATGTATTATATTACTTAAAAGTGTTATTGCTTGTTTATGAATACATAAACACAATAACTTCAGCTATTTCCATTTAACTCTGTTTGATGTATTTAAGTACAGGTACTTTTGGACACTTAAAATAAGGTACTTTAAATACCTTTATTTCCACTTAAGTATACTTTTAAGGGGAAAGTACTTTTTTAGTATTTTACAGGTAGTTTTTAGGTCCTTGGCTATAATCCTGTCTCACTTGGGACCTTTGCCATTTTATTTCACACCACTTGATCCTAGAGAGTGAGAAGAACAGCAGAGAGAGAGAGATGCTGAACGTTCTCTGGGAATTTTCTGACCTATAACTTTATAATCCTAGCCAAGTTCTTTTCCTCTCGACTCCCTGTTTCATTTATGAGAATGAATCTTTGAGGACCACTCTTCCCAGCCCACCTCTGCTCCACTGTCTCCCCCGGGCTCGGCTCATTTCTCCATTTATTCTAGTCCCAGACTGAAGGCCCGCCCCACCTGTTCTCCGATTGGCCAGAGCAGGGAAAGTGGGCGGCTCCAGCCGGCGCGTTGTATTTAAATGGGTTTGGCCGCGCGCGTGAGGGAAAATTCAGATCTGGTTCGAGTCCTGCACGTGGGGTTGGAGGAGAAAAGTGGAGTGTGTTGGATGGTGTAAAAGTTCTCGGTGGATGTACAGGATCAACGTGTTTTATTCAAGACTATCCATGAGCAACAGGTAAGAATGACTAATATATATATATGTGTATAGTGTGTATATATAGTGTGTGTATGTATGTGTGTATATACATATATAGTATATGTGTAGTGTCTTTTATGTCATTTCTCTGACGTTGCATTATATTTGACATCTAATGCTATAACTAGTGCAGAAAAGGCTTTTTTATACTGCTTTCCAAGTCACTGGTTATTGCATAACCTGTGTCCACATGCTAAACCTTCCATAGCATTGAGAGTAAAGCAAATATTTATACTGTTTTCAATGAATATATTGTATATTCCCTCAACAAAAGAGGGTGAGGATGATGGAAAAGTTCTAAAGTAACTTTGGATGTGATTTGTAGACTGAAATAGGAAATGTACTTTATTAAGAACTAACGATGACTTAAGCATAAATGTGCCTAGAAGGTCTTATGGAAAGTTTCTGAGCGTTAAACAGATTGAGAAATAGGTTAGAAATGGTCTTAATATAATTGCTCACAGGGGCCGCCTGTCCTGCACCTGTTGTAGCTCGTTTGTGCCTTTCTACAGATGCATTCCCAGCAGATTGCAGTCAGCGAAAAGAGAGGAGTACCCTGTAGTTTGTGGTCCGTTGGTTGTTTCTCATGGTAAAGATCACTGCATAGCGTTCGTGGTCTTGTTTTATTTCGGGGGAACACATGGGACACATGATCAATTCAGTGTCCAGCAAGTCCTTTAAGCTTAGGAACTCCTGATGTGCTGTTTTAGATCTTTAACCGATTCATTAAAAAACGTCGGCCACTCTTGGAGATCTCTATCAAATGAGTAGTGATTGCTCGGAGGAAGGAATTTGCCTGAAATACCCAGTCTCAGAAATAACGTTGAGCAAGCATCAGGTTGCCTTAGATAAAAAAAGCTGGATTTCTTTTTTATGTAACTTTTTCCACTGGTTTTCCCTGCTCCACGCTATTAAAACAAACACTGCCCTTAGACATAAACATTGTCATTTTGCATTTCGCTTGCTTAAATGAAAATAACCTGTCATGCAAACTTTAATCTGCTTAAGCATTTTTCCAGGTATTTAATCATAAAGATGAAAGAATTGGGTAAACCCATCAGAAATCAAGGGCAACATGATTTATATCTCTGTTCAACACTAGCTAAAAAGAATGCTGTCCATTAAAAGGCAAGTCCACTTATCCAGCCGACCTGAACGTTTACCCGGGATGCATCTATGAAACCAGAGATTTACTGTTAACTTCTATTAAATTAGCATATCTAACAACTGAGAGTCTTTTATTCCTTCTCAGAATCACTTAATGAGTCTTTGAAGTCCTTTAACATCCCTTGCATTTTGGACAATAAAAAAGTGCATACCATCCTCCCAGAGTACGGGTTGCTAGGACCGGTGCCTCAAAAACATTTAGAACAGAATAAGGGCCTTAATGAGTGATGCTTCAGCTCTGCCAGGCAGATCTCACAGGCCTGCTATGATACAGCTGAGAGGAGATGAGTTCCCAGTGGACAAGCTCTCCAGTCCTCTCTACCTCTGCACCCTGCTGAAAGAAGGTTGTTTTTCCCCTCCGTTGGATCCTAAGCAACAGTTGCCTTCCAATTTTATATCAGTATACGTTCCATTATTTCTAAAGTTAGTCATCAGAACTCAGTAGGGACGAGTTGTTTCCATCTTTTCCCATAAAAACAACTTAATTTGCACATTTAAATGGACTCAGAAAAAAGGTCATGTTCCACAAAACTGTAGACCTTAGTTTCCTTTCAGAACAGCTATCGGCATATTCAGTTGTTTGTCTGTAGCCATACGTGTGAAATGTCTACAAAAAAGCTACTGCTCAGGACCTTAGTGTAAAGCACAACTCAGATAAGCTGCATTCGTCTCATAGAGTTCCTGGAAACATTTCCTCTAACGGCTGGTTAGAGAAATCTAGCCAGTGTGTACCAGTGCACCGGTAAAGGACATAGTCATGCAAAACATTTTCCATCCTCCCTGACCGTGATTAGCAAAGTATGTGAAAATAGGCATTAATAATGCACCAGTGAGCAATAAGGCTGGTGGAGTGCCGGGCTTACAGTGTGACAAATATGCTGGTGTGGCGTTAACTAGTGCAGCTAGCGACTGCTGGAAAGCAGAATCATGCTTGAGGCAATTAGAAATTCCTGTCCGTTCTGCTGCTGAACCCTAATTGCAGCAACACATTTATTGTTTGTTCCACAGGTGAAACTGTACAAAAAACAGAACAGACAAGCATAGTTGGCAGAGCCCGATGTGGTCTTAACGTGACATTAGCTCAAGTTTTCTTGTCATGGTGACCTGGAGTCAAGCAGTGAAATGATCGTGTCATTACAGCACTGCCAGCAAAAACGCCTGACAAATCAAATAAGGGATCCTTAATTACCTTCTAATCTCTCTGCCATGGAGAGTGGAGCGCGACAGTCTAGACATATGCACTGTTATTTTATTCATATTTTTGGCACATTCAAAACAATGTCGTGGCCTCTTAGTAGAATTTGTTCTATCAATATCTATTAGGCACCCTTTGCTATTTGTCCAAACAGACAATAAAACAGTTTTAGCTTCATATATGAGAAGCTTGATTAGCAAAAGCCTAATCTTTTAGCCGAGCACATGAGGACAAGGACATTCTGAGAGAAGTGCACTTCAGCCTGAACATCTAGTACAACAGTTCCTAGCATGAAAGACACTTGGACTGAAAAGCAGGTCTTTAATCTCTGAGATAAGAGAAGATGTATTTCTCAAGTTTCTACCAATTAAGACTAACTGTTTCCTCGTCTCCTGTTTCAGGTAGGACACCTCATAGATGAGTGCGAGGGAGCAGATGAGAGCAGAGTGATCGGCGTGCTCTTGGCCCTGCCGACCTTCCCTTCAATCAAAAGGTCCAACTGGAGCAGAGCGACGCCCGCTGCGTCCGGCTCTCAACAGTCCCACCATTTCCTGCTTGTGTTGGTTCCCTTAGCGTTTCAAAACTGTTTCTCCAACGCTTTTTCCAGAAACTCAGACTGTTTTCCAAAGCAGAAGCAGCACAGGCCTCCCAGACTGAGGTGATGGGAAGTGTGCGGGCCAACCGCTACAGCATTGTGTCATCAGAGGAGGACGGAATGAAGTTGGCCACTATGGCAGTACCCAACGGCTACGGGAACGGGAAGAGCAAGGTGCACACTCGGCACCAGCCCCAGAGCAGGTTCGTCAAGAAGGACGGGCACTGCAATGTGCAGTTCATCAACGTCAGTGAGAAAGGTCAGCGGTACTTAGCTGACATTTTCACCACCTGTGTGGACATTCGCTGGCGCTGGATGTTTGTCATCTTCTGCTTGGCTTTCCTACTCTCGTGGCTGTTCTTCGGATGTATCTTCTGGCTGGTGGCCATCTTCCATGGAGACCTAGACAGCAAAAGTCCTAAATGTGTTTCGAACGTGAGCACGTTTACCGCTGCCTTCTTGTTCTCCATTGAGACGCAGACCACCATCGGTTATGGCTACCGCTACGTGACGGATGAGTGTCCCATTGCTGTCTTCATGGTGGTTTTCCAGAGCATCGTGGGCTGCATCATTGACGCTTTCATCATTGGTGCAGTCATGGCCAAGATGGCCAAGCCAAAGAAGCGAAACGAGACACTCGTGTTCAGCCACAATGCTACCGTGGCCATGAGGGACAATAAGCTGTGTCTGATGTGGAGGGTAGGGAACCTACGCAAGAGCCACCTGGTGGAGGCCCATGTTCGGGCGCAGCTTCTCAGATCGCGTACCACAGCAGAGGGAGAATTTATCCCTCTCGACCAAATGGACATTGACGTGGGCTTTGACAGTGGCATTGACAGAATCTTCCTGGTTTCACCCATCACCATCGTCCATGAGATTGACGAGGACAGCCCCTTCTATGATATGAGCAAGCAGGAGCTGGACAACTCAGAGTTTGAGATCGTGGTGATCCTGGAAGGCATGGTGGAAGCCACGGCCATGACCACCCAGTGTCGCAGCTCGTATCTGGCCAGCGAAATCCTCTGGGGCCACCGCTTTGAGCCTGTCCTGTTTGAGGAGAAGAACTACTACAAAGTAGACTATTCTCGCTTTCACAAGACTTACGAAGTGCCCAGCACCCCGCTGTGCAGTGCGAGGGACCTTGCAGAGAAAAAATATATCCTTTCAAATCCCAACTCCTTCTGTTACGAGAATGAGGTGGTGCTTCCAAACAAAGAGGAGAAGGAGGAAGGGGATGGGGGTGGACTGGGGCCCGTGAACACGCACACCGACACTGGCTCAGACTCTGACCACAATCAGTCCGGAGTCCCCCTAGAGCCACGGCCACTGAGGCGAGAATCGGAAATATGACTGTGCCGACCTCATGGAAAGGTCTAGCTGAAGCCTCTCAGTCGAATATGCATATGGAGCTGAACTGAGGCCTACTGGGGATGCAGACGCAAGCTGACGGTACAGCTGTGAAGAGGGGGTTAATAGATGAACTGAACAAGAGTGTTCTTATGAATATGCATGGTTTAAAAAATACAAAATAAGACAAAAATCAGACTAGAGGCATTGCACTGTAATAGGAGTGCACATAAGGGGCAGGGGGGTTATTCAGTTATGCAACACTACCTTTCAGACCATTGATTTGATGTCACAAAGTGGAGAGGATGTAACTGCTATGCAAAACTTGAAAACATAAGGCATGTCCTCCTGTGCATTTGTTCACCAGTGGCAGCGTGAAATGAGAAGAGGTTATCCTTGGCAGCACTTGTTTCAGATCATTTCTAGTGGCCTGGGAAAACTCATCTACATGAAATTTAACACTTACTGAAAAGAATACCTAGATGGTTTGCGCATTTATATCAAAATACATCAAGTTCTCATGTCCCCTGAACTTTCCCGGATATAGAAAATGATCAGAGAACTGTTCTCCCTGTTTCAGTATAGGAGGTGTTTAGGTAGCAATGCTGTCATCAGTTAAGTCAGTACCCATATAGTCCTATTTTTTTCTAAATATATCATTGCTGTTACAAATTCTTGTATCTGATAGCTTTACAGGAGAAAAATACTTATAATGGAAGTAAAAGTAAAAAGTTTTCTTCAAGTAATTGTGGACCATTTCAACTGGTCCTTTTTTCTTGACTTTTTTTACACAGTACAAATTATGTAGAAAACATAAAAATCAACTTAAATAGAGGGAAAGTTTTGTGCAGACAGCGATGATATTCTTTCATCCAGTGTATTTATTAACATACACACCACCAGAATAACATCCATTTCCAGTATGAGTCAATGGGCCCCAGCTGGACCCTTGAAATAGTCCTATAGGGGACTTGTGATTAAGGAGTGTGTGACCTGTGGCCACAATACAAAGAACTCCCCAACGATTAATATAAAGAGTGTGGCTGAACTGCAGGCTTTGCAGAAGCCAGGAGAAATGCAAGGAACATGCCTGTTTACAGTGTTAACTCCCACAGGGTCAGAACAGTGTCACAGCCAGACACAGCAGTCATCCCGTCCACTGGGACAGAGAGGGTGAGAATGTGCTAATGAATGTTTTTCTATACATGCTGCTATGTTGCATATTATAATAAGGTTTTGGAGACGACTGAAACCAAAGAGTGTTCTGAAACAATCTGTCGTGAAGAACGCATCCGATTCTTAAACAGATGTTAGAGGTAGGTCTGTTGGGGAACGAAGAAATCAAGAATATTTTGCAAATGGAGAGATTTTCGTTCGTTCTTTCTTTCGTTTCGTTTGCTCATTTTTCAGTATGCGATTATTTTATCAGCTATTTTCATATTCACAGCCAAAGGTTTGTAAGACCCAGTAGAAACAAAGACGGCTACAGGTTAGCCTCTCGTGTTTTTGAGTAGACCCCCCCGCCCCTCCCCAAGCGTCAGTGTTACTAATGTTTTAGTAAATGTTTTGAGGTTAAGAAACTGTTGCTAGAAACCTGCAGATGTATGAACTGAACGTATATTCTTTTACGATGAAACATAGACATGCAATGTGTAAAACTGGCACTGCATTAAGGCCTTGAGACATAAGGTAGCTAATCTTTGCAGCGTCGGATAGAAAACGAGCCTCTCCTATCCTCCTTTACCCTCGCAAAGTTTTAGTTTCGTCTAATGTTTCACGACTTCTCAATCAACACTAACCTCTAACTTTGCCTGACAAACTGCAACACAACCCTAATGGCTCATTCGGGACAAGTACCAGGTCATTGGAGGCTGTGTAGGAGATGGGTAATTAGACCGAGATCACATGCTGTGATCCAATAGCACAATCGCGTCACCAACATTGCGCTCAGGACGGCACATCCAGACGTGTGCCCAAAGCTATCACATAGCCCCCGATTTCATGATATCAGTGGATGTCATGCTGTCAAACCACACCTCACCAGTGTCTGTTCTTTACTAACCCCTGTCGTGAAGTTTCTACCAGAGCATCTTCTCTCCAATGCTCTCTAAAAGGAGATAAAAACCAGACCAACAGATCCTTGCTATTTTGTTTGTATGTTTGTTTGTTTGTTCTCTAAAACACTACACACAGCGTTCTGACTGTGTGAAGCATACGAATCAACGTGAATTGGTATTCGTTCTTTTTGTTGTTGTTTTTGTTGTTGTTTTAGCCTTCATTTCTTTGAGAAACACTAGGTTAGTAGACACGATCACTAGGCCTGATGAGTACTGACCTACAGCTGGTTCTATCACAAGCAGAAAGAGCCCCTTTAAATGACAAACGGCCTACATGCAGCGTTTCTCCTCGGTTTGTAAATATCCCAGTACCTTTTTGCAGTCTTTTTTTGTATCAGTCTTCCTCATACTGCGAAAAAAAAAAAATCTAAACAAAAAAAAAACCCAATGGAATGTACAGATTTTTATATTATGATTAATATTATTGAAGTTATTATTATTGTAATTATTATTGTACATGCTATTTTATTTCCTTTTTTCAATAAAATCTGAATGAATGATCAAGCATGCTCGTTCTTGAGTAGTGTGTGGTGTGAGTATGTTTTATAATAATGATTTAATAATAACAATAATGACGGTAATATGAGTAACCCGACTTTCGTGACTTATCACATCATACCAAACCGCACAGCATTTATCTGTGTTGACATTGAGAAGAACACATATTTGAAAAAAAACATAATAATAGAAGTAGTTTATTATTATTATTACTACCACTACTACTACTACTACTACTACTACTAATAATAATAATAATAATTATTATTATTATTATTATTATTATTATTATTA
>JBBPCX010000114.1:46188490-46200269 GCA_037974365.1 Hydrocynus forskahlii | reverse complement strand
TGTGGACCAGTCAAGTTCTTCCACACTGAACTCCTCCAGCCACGTCTTCATGGAGCTCGCTTTGTGCACTGGGACACGGTCATGCTGGAATAGAAAAGGTTCTTCCCCAGTCTGTGTCCACCAAGTTGGAAGCATGGTGTTGTTCAAAATGTCTTGGTCTACTGAAGCATTAAGACTGACCTTCACTGGAAATAAGGACGCCAGCCCAAACCCTGAAAAACAGTTGTGTCCCAATACTTTTGACAAAACATAGTGTAGCATCACTACCATGCTCCTGACTCTGGAGGCAGCTAATGACTAACCCAGCCCTATCTAATGTGGATTATGTTACTGTTTGTCATTTATGCTCTTGTGGCTGACAGCAATTAAATCCTCAAAGTAATGTCCCAACAACTAGAGTAAAGTGTTCCCAAAAGAGTAAAGGCTGTTTCTTTGGCAAAGTGGCTGCAGGCTCTTTCAGTAACACCCCTGATTTCAGAAGAAACATTGAATGAACAGGACTAATATTAATGTCATTTGGTACTCACTCGTATTGTGCACTATTACTCATCTGCTTTTATTTACTCATCTGTATGTTATTGAATGTTTGCTTCATCCCCCCATCACATGCTGCTACCTCTCTTTTTACTCATGGCACAAACACTATGTCACTTTTCATAACCACTCGCACTAATAATGTTATTTTATTATAACTGCCTTAGTTATTTATTACTTTGTTAGAGTTATTTTGATATCACATTTGCACTAGTACTATTGTTCTATTCTTTTTTTAACTCTTATTGTATATCTTTATTTCCTCTTATTGCATTGAGCATGTTTAGGACAAAAGAATTTCCCTTGGGACAAATATAGTTCTTTCTTATCTTAATCTTATCTCTGCACTTTTCAGAATATAATGTGTTTTCAACTGCTCTAAAAAGCAGGAACGAGTGACCTATAAGCTGCCGAAACCTTGAGAAACAAAGGGCGGGATGCTTCTTCTAATTAGCTGTCGAGTCATCTCTTCCTAAGGCCAAAGAGGTGGCGACAGTAAACAAGGGATAAAGAGGTATTTTTTCCATCCATTTGGCCCACTGGAATACTCCTGTCTGAAATAGCCCCACGTGTTACAGAGAGAATATAGTTTGCCTGAAGCAGCTGTGATATCAGACACAATGTGCTAATCCAGCATGTGAGAGCTATCTGATAAAGAGGGAAAGACAGGAGATGAAGCTAAACTTAAAAGCATGTCTGCCTAAGTGAAGGGATGCAACGGATCCACCTAGTCAGGGAGATATGGGCCGCCAGTATTGTTCTTCATGACCCCAAGGATAAAAATGTGTTATCCACCCCATCACTGGTCTTGTAACTGGAATGTCTGAGGACAACGGTGAGAAATTAAGAGCTAAATGTGGGAACAGACTTATTCGGGTGGGTGCTTTTGTCCAGAGATTTAATAACGTAACCCTAGCATTGGTGACATAGCCAAAGTGGTTGAGTCCTTTCTGTCCTCCCATTTGAAAAGTGTGGTACTGTGATTCCGCTTCGCAAATCAAGTCGCTATTGGATCCAATGCCAAATGGGAACACCAAAGTAGGCCAATCACATCCCGAGTATATGGGTGGGGATTTTTGGGGTCATCCTTTCTAAACTGCTGCCCTTGTCTAGTTTACCTATATGGACGAATCAGGCCTGCCTAGGATGCAGGGGTGCCGGAGGCATTTTTAATGTGGGGGGATGCATTGGTCTTCGTCTCACCGGGGGAGGGACATGTCCCCCCCTGCTATAATGGTTCCGGCGCCCATGCTAGGATGTAATGTAAGTTAGGATGGGTGAAACATCAGAGTGCAGAGAGAACATTTCATGTGGCGCAAATAAACATAAATCTTGCGCTAGAGAAAGCTGTTCTGTTACTTAATCACTAGTAAATATACTGGAATCTTTTCAGTAGAATGAAATCAGTTTGGTTGCAGAAACATGTAAAAAGTTACTCTAATATGCTCGTCCTCACTGGCTTTCACTGGTTTTATATGATTAGTAGATCACTCATCTGAAAAAGAAGAAAAATAAAGTTAGTTGTTACATGTGACCAGAATGATGAGTTATAAAATCGGATCTCATGACAGATAACATATCAGAAAATTATTCTAAATGGATAATTACACAAATGTTTATAATTTAATACTTTTCGGTTGTAGAAAAAAACACTTAAGTTGTTTGTAATTTCATTTCTTAGTGTTAAAATAAATAAATATTTTATTAAGTGGATTTAGAGAAAAATGTAAAATATGCTTAGTTTACCATTAAATCTGTATTCTATGTATGACTGACTATGAAGATTGACATTGTAATAATAATATCGACTCAATATTTGATTACAAATGTTTGAACAAACAGGAGTCTATGAGTACTTATTTGCCATTAGATTATTGCTAGTTATTGCTAGTTAAGAGTACCAATGTTCTAAAAAAAGTACCCAATTAGCTACTATAGTTCTCTTTTGATTATTTTTTTTTAATTACCAGAGATAAAAGGGGTTTGCACTAGCCGAGTCTGTAGTCAGTGGTTTTCAGTCACATTTAGAGTAACATTCAAAGTTTTTGGCAAACATAAACGTATCATACTCAATAAATCTGATAATATACTGCTGAAAAAGTCATTATTGACAAAGAAAAACGCAAAAACACGGTAAGATGTCATTCATAATTCTTTTGACAGAAGCTGTTTGTGCTTTTGACTTCATCAGGTGCTGGACCCTGTACAGTGCCGCAAATGTCGTCAAAGCTCACTGATAAAACAAATAATGCTGAAAAGTAAAGCTTTCAAATGGAAGCTGATGAAATATCTGGCTGCGCGGTGAGGCCACAACGCCAGTGTCGACTGGAAAATTCCAAAAATAGCCCAGCAGATTATATGAGCATTTCCGTCATTTTTCTTCATTTAGATCCAATATTGATAGAATTAGTGCTGGAATAGGAAATTATTATGACTGTTCTGCGCGGCCGCAGCCTGAGCTTCCAACAGCATGGCACTGACTCACCCGAGCCTGTGACAAGCCTGTGGTTTGGGCTTTAGCCTGGCGGTCTGGAGCTACGCTTTGTAGCCTCTGTTAACACACACCACCCAACATGTCAAGGGGTCATTAAATAAAGGCCATCCGCAGTAGCACCGCCATCATCATCATGATCGTGGCGCTAGATCATTGTGTTAATTTGATCCGGCCACCCTCCGGCCCTTTTTTTAGATCGTGACACAACCTGCTTCCCACTGCCGAACTGGAGGCTCATGTTTCAATTTGAATCTTGCTCGCTTTAAGTGTACATGTGTGTTTGTGTGTGTGTGT
This sequence comes from Hydrocynus forskahlii, assembly GCA_037974365.1. Taxonomy (NCBI): domain Eukaryota; kingdom Metazoa; phylum Chordata; class Actinopteri; order Characiformes; family Alestidae; genus Hydrocynus; species Hydrocynus forskahlii. The sequence continues at coordinate 46,196,947 of JBBPCX010000114.1, read as the reverse complement.
GTGTGTGTGTGTGTGTGCGCGTGCATGTTCAAGTGTGCATGTGTGAGTCTTTTTTTCCCCTTTGTTCTCTCTGTAAGGTTATATAAAAATAAAACCAAACAAAAACAATGACAACAACATTCCCACAACACCAACATGTGGTTAGCGTAGTGCTCGGAATGTGTTTGTGTGTGGTGGGGACTGCAATGCCTGGCAAACCCGCCGCAGTGACTAAGGAGGATTGCACAATGCAAATGTCATGTGTGCTACAACACACAACGCACCCAAGCTAACAAATTAGTTGTACAGTTTGGCGGAGATTCTCCGTTCGTGGTCATTCGGCCACATTTGCCATGGCAACTTCATGACAGACGATTCCTTTATGACTATTTACACGACCGGCAGACATAAATATGGGCACGTCTAGCCAATCTAGCTCTCCGGATCCTCCAAGGATAATAAATAACATTATGCAATACTTGATGCTGCAAAGTTAAAGCGTCCAAAAGCATCCCACCTAACGGCAACGGCAGAAATTCCACCCGCCAACCTGTTCCACTCCGTCTTATCTGAGTCATGATAATTAGCCTGAGGTTCCCAAATGAAATGGTCTGAAGGTTTTATTACTAAATATAACCCACTGTTGACTGCTTTTCCACTGGGAGACCTATAGTTGGCATTCCTGTTTAACCTTAATAGTCTGCTGAGTAAGCATTAGCCTTTCCAATTTATTACTTGTGAACTGCGACTGCATTTCATACATTTGGCTGATCTGGTCGAATGGGCTCTCACAACCAAACTAGTATGAAAATGAAATTTATTGCTTAAAGGGTGGGCAGTAATTACTTACAGTTATCAGGTAACTGTAATGAAGAGCAATGAGTGTTTTAAGCAATGCACTGTGGCAGCTGTCGCCTTAACTAAGTTGTGTTCAGCCTTTACATCATCCTTGCTAAGTTGTGTGTGTCATATCAGAACATACAGTGTATCTCGTAAAAATCCCTTTCATTATTAGTCTGTCTGGGGGTCTGAGGGAGCTTCTTGGTTGTGAGTAGGTGTGCCATGCAAGATGTTTCTCACATTAATGATAAGGAAGGTAAGAGAGGAGACAGCAGTCACTCAATAGGACTTAACTGATACAAATTCAAATTATAACAAGACTTTGATTACAAATGTAAAGTATTAAATTAACAAAAGGGAAAACTTGTTCTCCCTCAATGTATATATTCGCTATATCACCCGACCCTGAATGTATATATACCAACCAGCCACAACAAATAGCTCAGCTCAGCCCTGTTAAAGCATGGACTCCACAAAACCTCTAAAGGTGGTATGAATGGATGTTTCTTTGAAAACATGCTTGTGTTAGCTCAATTAAATATTGTTGTTGAATATTAGTCAGTATAACTCATCATAGAAGTTGAGTACTGAAGAATTATTTTTTATTTGCAAGCTATTGTTTTCTTCAAAAAGAGGCAAAACTCTACTCACTGTGTTGAAAGATATCCTTACTTTTACTTTTATGAAAGTTACTAGATCACTAGTACTCTAATAATATGGTTATATTGCTGCATATTTCCAATATTTCACACATTTCCTGATTGAAAAACTTCAGAAACTCAAATACACCAAACACCATGCCGTGATTTCCTGTTAAATTTGCCACTGGTGAATGGAGCTAATAAGCTGTAAAACTGATCATGAAAACCATCCGCCCTTCAGGCCTTGGGGCACAGGAACATAAGGCTAAGTGGATCTGACCACAGATCAGTGGTCCAGTAATTCAGTAGCCACTATAGTAGTAACCAGTAAAGCTTTCTATTAATAAACCCTGAGGGGTTGTTACAGTGCCCCAGTGATGAGCAGTAAAGTGCCACCCAGTCTCTCACTGGTCTGCCGTGTGTAAACCAGTGGCTAGGCCCATCGACAGCTGTGGGCGTGTGTGCTGCGTCAGTGAGAGGAGCTGTGAAGGTCAGGAATGCGAGGAACAATAGGAAGAGCTTTTTTCGTCCGCTCCGGCTCGGCATGCTTTTGATTGAAAGATAAAATGAGGATGTGTTTAGTGCAACAGTTGTTTGGTTGCACCGGTGGGCTGCCATAGCCAAAAGGGCCTGCCAAAGGGGATATAAGAAACGCTTTTAAAGAGAGAGGGAGGGAGAGAGAGAGAGAGAGAGAGAGAGAGAGAGAGAGAGAGAGAGAGAGAGAGAGAGTGAAAAAGAAAAAAAGAGTGTGAGAGGGAGTGGGAGGGAGACAGACAGAGAGATGGAGAGAGGGAGAGTGAGACAGAGAGAAAGAGAGCGAGAGAGAAAGATAGAAAGAGAGAGAGATAGGGATGGAGAGAGATACACAGACAGAGAGATGGAGAAAGGGTGAGTGACACAGAGAGAAAGAGAGTGAGAGAGAATGATAGAGAGAGTGAGACAGAGAGAGAGGGAGGGAGAGAGATAGACAGAGAGAGTGAAAAAGAGAGACAGGTAGAGAGAGGGAGAAAGGAGAAAGCGAAATAGAGGGAGTGAAAGTCAGAGTTAGAGAGAAGCATTGAGAGAGAGAGAGAGAGCGAGAGAGAGAGAGAGGGAGAGAGAGACAAAGAGTGAGAGTAAGAGTGAGAGAGAGTGAGAGAAAGGCATAGTGTGTGTGTGTGTGTGAGAGAGAGAGAGGGAGAAAGAGTGAGAGTAAGAGTGAGAGAGAGTGAGAGAGAGAGAGAGAGAGAGAGAGAAAGTGAGAGAAAGGCATTGAGTGTATGTGTGAGAGAGACAAAGAGTGAGAGAGAGGCATAGAATGAGAGAGAGAGAGAGAGACAGACAGAGAGAGAGAGAGGGACAGAGAGAGAGAGAGAGAGAGAGAGAGAGACAAAGAGTGAGAGAGAGTGGGAGAGAATGAGAGAGAGGCATTGAGTGAGGAGGAGAGAGAGTGAAAGAGAGAGAGAGAGATAACCCCATGGTGACAGCCGTCGCTAAATAAATATGTAGACTCGTACGAATTCTTCTTGACTCGGTTTGGCGCAGGAAAAGAGAACAGATGACGACAATCCCCCATCAAGCAGCTTGTCTGTTTTGATTTACTTAACAGCTTATTTGTGGGACCGACCTGGAAAAGTCGCGCTGAAGCTGACCGCATGTGAGAAGTGTTGTTCCTTGCCTTTACACGCCTCATTGCTCACAGACTAAATGATCAAAATGGAAGCAGACTGATTAACAATGAGGGACTGGCATCAATCATAGAGCACTCACTCTACTGCCCCACTTCCCTCCGCCTGGGCTCACTCCAGCAGGCTTTTGCCTAAAACTTAACCCATCACTTTTTGATCGTTATCTTATTTTTTGTAACCCTGTGGGCCAAGTCTCTGGCTAGGCTACTCAGACAACCAGGCATGCTATTAAAGATGCAGCTGTGTTTAAAACGTTTTGGTACCCCTGGTCAAATTTTATTAGTGATAAGTACACATACTCTAGAGGGCACACACTTCCGCACATTTTAGTGCACTTTTTAACTCCAGCAAATTGGAAATAAAGCAAAGTGTGGTCTGTGCAAAAGTTATGACACAGGTCATATTATCTAATATGAGCAGCAAAAATATAAAATTGTATACAAAATTAATTGTTCTGGTGGAGGGTGTGATAACTTTTTCCTCCTCAAAAATAAACTAAGCATTTGTCTGGATGGCCAGTTGGAACTGGATTAATTCTTCTTCTTATATATATGTAAATAGTGTATACATATATATATAGGAAGGTAGGTAGGTAGGTAGGTAGGTAGATAGATAGATAGATAGATAGATAGATAGATAGATAGATAGATAGATAGATAGATAGATAGATAGATAGAAAAGTACACAAGAGAGTGCGATATAGACTTTGTGCAGGCTTGCTAGACTTAAATCATAATGATCTTCCTCAACTCCCCAGTTTAGATGCCACTAATCTGGAAAAATTAAGGCTACAAGAAACAACATCACTTAACAGCTCAACATGCTTGGAGGAGAACACTAATGACCAAATCTTTTTGGTTAGCAAACAGATGCCCACACTGGCCGCCATCATGCTGAGAGCTGGGAGGTAGAAGCGGGTCATCTTACCCACCCAGAATTATGCTCTCAGACCGTGAGTCATGTATGATTTGTGTCAGTGCTGGGACTGAATTTGTGTCTCCCAATAATATGGCTAGCGTCGAAGCCGGGACCTTTTAATATTTCATGCTATGGCTGTATGAATATCTTCCCTGGAAACTGTACAGGAGGTTCCCATCTGATTACAACTGGTATAAGACAAATGGAGTGTGTGACAAAGCAGGGGAATCATAAAACATGATTCTACTAAAGAACTCACTTCATTCTCATATGAAGACAGACGCTGGCACAAGAGATGCAATATGTGGCTACTTTACTTGTAAAAAACGCTTGCAAGCTTCTTTATGAAACGAATACATATAGATAATACATACAGAGAGGCAATTCTGATTCTAAAACATTAAAACCTAAAAAAAAGCTTTAATTTTGTTTAAAACTAAAAAAGCTTTCATTTTGATGAAAAATAATAATAGTGTTATTGTAATAGTGTTATTGTCTAGTAAATATCGTTATATTATCTTCCCTGTTGTCTCTGCTGTTATAGGCCTGCATGTCTTGTTGGTATCTTTGATATATTTCAAAATTGTTGAAATACATTAACACTCAATGTGTTATGTTGCACTGATATGCAAACATAACACATTTAGTGTTATGTTTGCATGTCATTCAAACACATACATTTACTGAATATGCAAATGTGTGGGCACACGGGTCAAATGACTTGTTTTGTTGATGTGAAAATAAGTGCACTCCCCCTCTACAGATCTATGGCAGTTACAGGAGGATGCTGGATGTTGCTGCTGTCCCTAAAAAAGAGTGCAATATGTTTTTGTCAATGAGTTTTATGCTTTTAAATATTTTAATGAAACACCAGAGTATGCATCAAAATGCTGGTGCATAATTACTATAGCTAATATTAATAACTGTGTACCAATAATAACTCATTAGTAATGAATACCCATAGGACATGATGTGGGAGCATTTTAGGCAGTAGTGCAAAACTATTTTGAACTAAAAAACTAGATTTTTTTTAGTGTGGAGGACTATTTTTGCACAATATTCAAGTTTACAATCATGCATTTCATACAATGAGAGTGACACAATTACAATAATTTATTGTTTCACTGTCTAGAGGCTGGTATGTTAGTGCCCTTCTTTGTCCTAATGCCCTTCTTCTTATTTATGCTAATTGTGGGTAGAAAAGCGTTTGAAATCCAGGAGTTTTCAGAGCATGACTCTGCGGAGCTGCTCATCGCTCGTGCAGGGTGCAGGTGAGCCCTGGTCACATGGCACACTTCTGTGTGTATTTTATGTGCCTGCGTGCGTGCATGCATGCATGCTTATGTTTGCGCGTCAGTCAATGAGCATGTTTATCAAGTCCGTCGCACCCTCACAAAGTCCTGAGCGCCTTTCAGCACTTTCTCTAATAACAGAGCACTGCATGGCTTTGATATCAAACCGGATTACCCTCTATGCATCTGATACACCCACGGATCCAGTGACAACAGTCACTTAGGCCCCAACAGGTGGGCCCTGGGCTAAAAGCGCGGCTCTATTAAGGTCAGGGACATGCAGGTTGCTCTCTGCGTGCATGACGCTGTCCTGGAAGGACTTTAGGAAATGCACTTGTCCTTCCAATGCAGGCTAACAGTGATAATGGCTGACGGACAGAGCGGGGAAAGGTCTGATGGTTCGGCTGTTGGATGGGTGCCTCAAGAGTAACTGACAAAGGGGCAACCCTGCCCGGTGTAGCTGACACTGCGAGAGTGGGTTTATTTTGTTTATGGCACTGTATATTACATCTGGATAGACATGGTTGATGTGGGGTTGGACAACTTTCTTCTTCAAGCTAACTCCACTTTACTAAATTCCACAAGATAGCAGATCCAGAGGCTTGCGTTTCCTAGCCCAGTGTTTTCCAGCCCCGGTTCCTGAGCCTCCAAACCAACCCTCCATGCCCGAACCCTTTCTACCCTGCACATCCTGGTGTTTTCCATGCTTTTAGCTAATTATCAAGAGTTTCCTGGGTTCTGCTGGGTGTGAAAGTTGGGAACCACTGCTGAAGACTCTCACACACATGCATATGTGCCAAATGAAGAAAGCCCATTCCTCCTTGTTATCCCTGTGCTGTAATACCGGTCTCACAGTCTCTAATACTGCATAGCATGCTTGTAAAAGGGGATTTATTTCACACGGCCAAATGTCTTATGCATGATGGCACTATGCATGTGTCTGAGAAGCTTTTCCTGTTATAGCTCAAGTAAGGTATAAGACTGCAAAAGGTTTGGGACTGCTGATCTACAATTGACATTTTCTTCTTATTTGCTAAATTCAAAATTCCAGGAAAAATAAAATGCATCACATATGATGCGGCATGCGTGTGCAAAAGTTGGGGCACATGTAACATTGTATCATTCTTTTATAAATAAATACAATAAAGATAATGATGAAATGTGACATGACTAAACTTTTGCAGATTATATATACATATATATATATATATATAAACATTTATGGACGCCTAATCATTTAGGGTTGGGTTTAGGGCTCTGTTTGGGCCAAGCAAGTTCTTCCACACTGAACTCATCCAGCCACGTCTTTATGGAGCTTGCTTTGTGTACTGGGACACAGTCATGCTGGAATAGAAAACGTTCTTCCCCAAACTGGGTCCACAAAGTTGGAAGCATGGCATTGTCCAAAATGCCTTGATCTGCTGAAGTATTAAGATTGTCCATCACTGGAAGTAAGGGGCCACCTGAAATCAGTAATTTTGTGGGGTGTCCCAATACATATACATACATTGGATAGGAGGTCTGGAGACGGATAGGCTCCCTGATTTAGGTTGCATTATTTACTCCTACAAGCATAACTACTCCCATAGTTACTTCCAGCTGTATCCAGTGATGTTGCTGCAAACATCTGATTCCCCTAATTAGGCCTCTCTTCTTTGTGAAGGAGTCGAGCTCATTACTGAAACAGGTTCTGTTCCTCAGTGCTGGAACCATGGCCTGCAGACAGAGTGCACCTCGACTGATCAGGCTGATTATTTCAGAGACATTTCAGCAGGGTCAAATTACGGGCCGGCTTTTCCGTCCGCTCCTAAAGAATGTTGTAATTTTTGTGACCCAGCGGCCGTCGTGTTTCTATGAGAAAGAGCGCGCTGATGTAAAAATAACACCCACGCTGCCCTTCTGCCCTGATAACGTGTGTGTTACTGTCGAGAGGGAAATATGTGTTACTGAGCGTTATATAATGTCAACACTGATAACATTAATGTACGGCACATGTGAATAGCCTCGGCAGATGATGTGCACTGAACGCAGAGCCTGCACTTGTTCATTATATGGTGAAGCTGTTTAGTGGGTGAAGCAGATGATAATATTCAGTATCAGTTTTGGGATATATGGATCTATCCTAGTTTTTTTTTTCTTCCTGTATTATACTGCATTACACTTTAATTTACAGTCTGAAAAGTGATGCACTGGATTTACTGTACTGACATACACAATTTCCACATTTACAAAATATGGTGAACCAATTACTAAACATATGTAAATATACATTTTATTCATGTTAAATGCATTTAAATAAAGGAAATTCATGCATTTGTTTTTCCAGTGGTTGTATTTACCTATACATAAATATGTAGTAATTAAAAGTAGTATCCATGACGTTCTTCGCAAGTTACAGCAGTCATTGGTGAAACAACACAATAATTATACAGAAATGAATGAACATTTTTGGGCATACTTTATAAGATGAATAGAATTTTTAAAATTAATCTTAACTGACATGTACATTTAAATATTATTCTCTGCATTCCACCAGGGCTTTATCAGAATGGGACTGAGCTCATTTTAATAACGTTAAATCAATTGGTTATTATATTTATGAACATTTTCAACACCTGTAGACACTGCCCTATATTAACACAATCAGTCAAACACACAAAGTTATAATAACAATATAGTAATAATGTGCTTTTTTCTCTGTTACTAATACTACAAGCCTCTCTCATCAGACCGGGGCACACGTTCAGTTTTGGGTTTTGGCTATTTTTAACAGCAAATAAAGGGTTTTTTTGTTGTTTTTCTACATAAGAGACATTAGTGACATTTGATGCGTTTCTACAGACCAATAACTGCAGATCGTAATATTATGTACTAAATACTTACAGCACTGTAAAACAAAGTGTTATACACATGTATATGTGATACTATTTACACAAGAAATTCAGGGTCATGTTTTAGGATGTTATTCGGGTTAAAAACGCTGATGTTTTCCTACACAAACTCCAAACTGCTTTCCAACAGTTTGGCCAATGACTGTGTGTGTGTGTGTGTGTGTGAGCATGCGTGTGTGTGTGTGTGTGTGTGTGCATGTGTGTGTGTGTGTGTGTGTGTATGTGTGTG
>JBBPCX010000114.1:46169763-46179951 GCA_037974365.1 Hydrocynus forskahlii | reverse complement strand
CTACTAGAAGTTCGTCAAAGGTAATTATTGCCGTTTTGTTTAAGAGTGAACAAGAGATTTGTTTTCTTTGAATTATTACAGTTCTGTAAACTCTGCATAATTTCTCTTATTCTGATGTTTCGTCATTTTCTTTAAAATGATTCTTTAGAGAACAATATTTTTTTCAGAAGAAATAATATCAGCAGTTCTTAAAAACTAAGGTAAAGCTGTTCAGTTCAATACTGCAACCTATAAAAGATACAACCTGAGAAACTAAACATTTTTGAATTTTGAATGATTTTGTCATGTTATACTAGGATATGAGACTGGATTGTATTCATGGGAAGTAATAAAAGTAAGTTTTTATGCTTAGAAACATGATATCAAGCTACTAAGGGGGGGGGGGGGGGGTCCCAGAGTTAGGACCCCATATTCTAAGCATTTTCTGTGTTTCCCTACTTGAACCCACCTGACTCAGCATGCATGGTACACAATAGTTTGTCAAATAAAAAAATGACATATAAATAAAGAGCCTAGATGAACAAAACACACTTCAAATCAGAAACAAAACTGACCTATCTCCACCCCCCACCACCACCATTTGAAAACTCCTTCCAACTTGCTGCCATTCTAAAATATTTAAAAATCACAAACATGGGACAAACACATTTTTTATAAGAGTGTCTAAATAGTCTCTAGTGCTCCATATTTTCTTTTTGTTTTCTTTTTATTATTTTACTATATGTAAAGCCAGAGATTTTGTTGGATCAATGAAGTACAATCATGACCATAATCATGTAAACAGAAATCTATGCTCTTTTACATAAAAACTGTAGCCACCCCACACACTCATTTTATAAAGCTTATTATTTTTTCTTTTATCAACTTTCTTTGGGACCACAGAGGGAGAGAGCTTCTTGTGTACTAATTTTACACAGAAAACCCAGTTTATTCTGTTAGCTAAAGTCTAAATGCTCACTCATGAGTAGCTCATCTCTTGTCCTATTATGGAACAAAAGCTTTCAACAACAGAATATTCAAAAATAGACCCATAAATGTTGGAATACATAAATATAACACATATAACCCCACCCATCACCTTTGGGATGAACTGGAACAGAGATTGTGAGCCAGGCCTTCTCTTCCAACATCGGTGCCTGACCTCATAAATGCTCTACAGAATGAATGGGCTCAAATTCCCACAGAAACTCCTAAATCTGGTGGGGAATCTTCCAAGAGGAGTGGAATCTGTTACAATTGCAAAGGGGGAACAACTGCTTTTTAAAGTCTATAGATTTGAATATAATGTCATTCAAGTCCTTATTGGTGTAATGCTCAGGTGTCCCAATACTTTTGTCCATATTGTGTAGATAGATTAATATAAATCTCTTGTCCTATTATGGAACAATTGTGTCCATCAACAGAATACTCAAACCTAACACATTTAACATACGGCAACCTGTCAGAATTAGTGCTGAGTGGACACTGGGACCCAGCCCAAGAGCTTGACTGCTCAAACACCTGATTCATCAAGGCCTGAATAATGAGCTGATGAGTGGAATCAGCTGTATTGGAGCAGAACCGAGGCTGTGAAACACTGAAATAATATTTGCTATTCTGCATTTTGACAGGTCCAGTTGTCATTACGTATGAAAACACTGGGCAAGTGTCCAGTGAGACAGTCCATCCTGTGGGCAGAAACATCTAGAAGAATCCTCTCTAGCAGCTAAAAAGCTGTACTATGCAATCACAGTCTAATGCCCCAAATCCACTCAATGCTGTCAACACTTTACCATGTTATTTGGTAGTTTCCTGTTAAATGCTGCCTGCTGTGGCCATAGTCAGCAGAAATGTTCCTCTTTTTTTTCTTTAAACTGCCATGGGCAGTAACTTGTGGCATTTAGTCATAAGAAAGTCACGAGGAAATGAGAAGTTTCAAGTTTAGCATTTTCAAATGATAAATCATACACAGACTGTGTATTGACTGGGCCGGAGCATCTCCAAAACAGCAGGTCTTGCAGGGTATTCCCAGTATGCAGTGGTCAGAACCTGCTAAAAGTGGTCCAGTGAAGGGCACCCAGTGAACCAGTGACAGGGTCAGGGGAGCCCAATCTCACTGAGACTTGTGGGGAGTCAGGGCTTACCCATCTGTAGCAAAAATTGCTGAAAATGACAGAAAGGTGTCAGAAAACAAGCGCCTCACAGCTGCACACGGGGGACTGTGTAGCTGCAGACCAGTCAGAGTACCCATGCTGACCCTTACTGAAAGCACCAACAATGGGCATTAGAACTGGACCATAGAGAAGAAAGGGAAAGGGGCATTTGGCAGACACCCTTATCCAGAGCGACTTACAGACATTAGTAACAGGGACAATCCCCCTGGAGCAACTGAGGTTTAAGTCTTGCTCAAGGACACAATGGTAGAACCTAGGCATTTGAACTTGCAACTTTGTGGTCATCAAGTTCACAGGAAAGTGTTTTACCCACTAGGCTACTACCACCCTGTTTTGATGAACCATGGTTTCTTTTATATCATGTGCATGGCCGGGTGGGTGTGCGTGTCACTTACCTGGGAAGGATTTGGCACCTGGGAAGGATGCACTATGAGAAAAAGGAGAGGCTGTGGAGGTACTGTGATGCTTTGGTCAAGGTTCAGGTGGATGCTACTTTAATGTCAGTGTTAAACCTTAACAGTGCGTAGTAGACTGGTCTACATGTCGCAAGACAGGATTGCAAGTTCAAACCCAACTGTGAGCGGGTTTTTCGGGCAGCTGGTGGCCCGGTGGTTGCCCTTATGATCAGAGGGCCAGGAGTTCGAATCCCAGGACTGCCAGGGGCACCACTGAGGTAACCTTGAGCAAGATATCATCCCCACATACTGCCCCCCGGGCACTGGGTCGCTGGTTGCTCGCGCCTTCACTTGGTGAAGGGGTTAAATACAGAGAAAGAATTTCACCGTGCAACAAATGGACATTTTACACTTGGAGCGATACAGGGGAGATTAGCATGGCCCCTGAACCAGGATGACATGCGAAATCTTGAAGCGTTCCTTATTTTTTTTGGGACAGCTGGTGGCCTGGTGGTTAGGGTGTTGCCCCTGTGAGCTGAAGGTCATGGGTTCAAAGCCCAAGACTGCTGGTGGCAACACTTATGTTCCCTTGAGCAAGGCACCATCCCCACACACTGCTCCCCGGGCGCTGTGTTCCTGGCTGCCCACTGCTTCACTTGGTGAATGGGATAAATACAAAGAAAGAATTTCACACTGTGTGCGGTGGAGTATTAATGTATGACAAATGATCACTTTCACTTCACGGTGATTGTGTTCCCTAATTTTAGTGGTCTTTTCCAGCAATATAAGGTGTCCAGCTACCCTTCAAATATTCTTCAGGAATGGATGGAGGAACATTACAAAGAGTTTAAGGTGCTAACTCGGTTACCAGATTCCCCAGATCTCGATCTGATCTGTGGGAGGTCCTGGACAAACACTTCATCGTATTGACCAGTGGCCCTTAATCCTGGTCCTGGATTGCATGTATTAGCCATTGAGCTCATCAACTCATCACTAAGGTTCTTCCTGAGGTTAACATGGGTGTGTTAGTGCAAGATGACCTGACCTGAACATAATGACTCCAAGAGCAGTCTTAAAATGTCACAAGAGGCCTCGTTCAGAAAAGCAGTTCAAATCTGATTGTGCAGGACTGATTTTCTGCAGTCTTACCAAGCAAAAATTCACCTGAAACTCAGTTTATTTGAACTGGTTTCAAATCTGATTCGGATCTCTGAGAGTGTGTGGTTTGACCAGTCAGTTTGTTCGGCCTTCAGTCAGGGATGGCAGTTCTTCACATCAGAATCTGTGAGATTTGTTACTACATTTACCAATGTGAAAATCAATGACACTACAGGCTGACCATCCAATCAGTGCTGATCACTTTTAACCTGAAATGAAATCTAAAAATCTGATTTCGCAAACAAATCTAAACTGCCATGCAGTGTGAACGAAGCCTAATAAACAGGACATGGTAATATAAATAAACTTTAATTATTATAAGCAAGATCTTATATGCATAAGGGGTGTAAGTTCTTAAGGAAGTCAATCAATGCCCCTGAAAGCTCCGACTCCACGACATGATTGCCTTATATTTTTAAAAAATGGACTGCATACAGAAACATCTAACACAGCAGTGAACATATAGACAATACAAACAATATATTAAGCTTTTTAATAAGACTTATGCTTGGAAATAGCCTAAAAAAATGTATTGGGGCCAAAAAAAGAGAAGATTCTTTATTGAATATTTTTTATAATCAATTATAACCATTCCAAAACAAATGCAGCAGAATCACCACCTGTAAAAAGGATGCGTTTTTACACCCCTACTGCATACTGTGTTGAAACTAGATTAGGTCAGTGGTTCTCAACACATGTCAGAAAGCCACTGCCCTGCACATATTAGAGCAACGGTCACAAACTCTGGTCTTGGAGATCGACCGTCCTGCAGAGTCTAACTCAGACCTCAGTTTGCCACGCCCGATCCAGCCACTTCAGTTCTGAAGTCTCTGACTGGCTGGACTAGTTGTATTAGTGTTTGGTAAAGGGGGGCCTCAGATGCAGGTCTGGGACTAAACTGTGCAGGAAAGGCTCCAGAAGGGTCGGTGACCACTGTTTTAGAGTATTCCCTGTTTGGGCTCACACAAGGGCTTCATGCAGGTGGGCACCCTAATTACATTTTGTTGATTTTCTAAGTGCACATCCTCTACAGAGACACTTCTGCACATTTTAAGGCACAATTACAGCTCTTCCATTAAACATACTGAATAAAAAAACAAAGATAAGGAGGCCTGTGCAACACAATGGCACAGTTTACCTTTTCCAATACAGTAAATTCTACAATAAAACAGAAATTGTGCAGTAAAATTTGCAGATCAATGCCCTATTTAAGTGTCCTCTATACAGGACGTTTGACGTTTGCAAGCAGCCCTTTTCAGTCTGTGTGGACAGTAAGCGGGAGCAACCGTGCCCCCAGTTTGAGAACCATTAGATTAGCTGAGAAGTTGGACCACGTGCGCCGCAACAGGGGATACTTCACAAAACAGCATGATCCCATGCTCTGAATACACAGTGACACACGAAGCAGGACTGAGACTTGCGCTGTAGCACAAACAAGCACATTTAAAGGACTTCGGACCACCCAGACCACTCAAACGGCTGCCGTTTCTTTCTCACGTCTCTATAGTAAAAATATGCAGCAAAAATAGAGGGGAACTTTTATGTTTGAATCATACAGTAAAACAATTACAGGGGAATCAGCTTGTTATTCATTCTTTAAACACTGGTCTCTCTCTCTCTCACATACACACACACACAGGGAATAATCAAAATCTCACTGTTTTCACCAAACAGAGCTTTTTTTTCTCCTTTTTTGTGTTTCTTACATAAACAGAACCAGTAGCCCAAAGCAACACACACACACACAAACACACACACACACACACACACACTCCACCCTCTTCATCCAAACCCTGAGGGTAGCAAAGCACATACCTGCGACACAAAGCAGTGTGGGTTTTGCAGATTTTTGTGTATGTTTAATGTATCGTAGGTCTTCTGTTTTTTTTTTTTCTAGAAAGAGGCACAAATCAGGCTTTCGAGTCACGGTGAGACTTTCAGAGAAGTGTCGGCTACGTGTGTCCAAACTGTAATACAATACACGCGCGCGCGCGCGCACACACACACACACACACAGGCGCAGGCTCCCTCTCGTTCACGCCAGTTAATGCATACAAACAGCTTAACGTTCTCACACACATCTTAAAATAAAAAAAAAAGAAAATGTCAAGTTTTCAAAGAGAAAAAAACAGCAGTTACAATAAATACAGAAACTGCAAAACACCTCAAGACGGTTAATACATATGTACTTATGCTGATATAATAGTCATAATAAATCATAATTGCAATAATATTAATAGTAATTTCCAGTTGAATTGCAGTTGAACACAGAGCGAAGACTCTCTTGATTGGCTCAGAACAGAGGACTAGATGAAGCAACAGACCCCTCCCAAAAAAAAGATACCATTCCCCAGTTAACTAACACAGATGTGTGCGCGCGCGCGCACACACACACACACACACACACACACACACACACACACACACACACACACACACACACTTACTTCATGGAGGGTATGTGAAGTGCAGATCTGCGCTCAAAAGCTCCCGTTTCTCTTTGGGGATATTTCATGAGGTGGGATTAGGCCAGTGAGCCGGATAACATGAGCTGGATAACTTAACACTGCACGTGATGGCAGAAGAGGCAAAATGCATGAACTGTACGATCGACTTAAACTCACAGAAAAAGCCGCTTTTGCGAAAATCCCTCTCACCCATCACTCAGGCCAGTTACAAGGGGCTCGTTACATTAAAAAACCTAAACTGACCTGAGGTCAGCCCTTAAAGGCGTGACGTACCAAAGCACAGCAGACTAGAACACTCCTATTGTTGCTACTACGTGACTTGAGAAGAAAAAAGATTTTTGCATCCATCCCAAATAACGGCATCTATTTTTTTTGTTTCCCCTCAAACCCACCACGTATTTCATCATGCACTCTAACAACGCGTCCCAGAAATATTCACTGAGTATATACACACATTTATATAATATATAAATATATCTATAACTCTTTGACTTAGCCTGATTTTTTTGTTTTTTTATTATTTTTATAGTTGTGTTATGAATAAATGACCGTAATGTTTGGAAAAGGACCTCAGACAGACAACTTTTATTAAAAATCGGTGTCAAGACTGGCTTTGGACTGAGAGGACTGGCATGTTAAATAAGGAAAACTCAGCCCGGGACCATTACACCCTCCGTTAACGCATACACACAAACAGGCATACACACACACACACACACACATATACATACATACACACCCTTATCCCCTGCCCAACTCCTGTGTGTTGCTAGGATACACCCCTAGCCCCCCTTCGTTTCAGTCTCCACCCCCCGGCCTCTCCCGAGTCCCTCTGCACTGCTGGCTGAGGTGGGCGTGTCTTACAGGTGTCAGTCTTGCGATTGGCGATGTTTTCTTGTTTGTTTTGTTTTGTGGAATAGTCCTGCTTTTCCCCCGCTGGCGGCAGGGCGGTTTCACCGTGAGGAAGCGTGTTCAGTCGCCGAGGATGGTCTTCACAAAGCTAGCAACGTCTGTCTCTTTGGAGTCGTGGTGGATGAAAAAGGGGAGTTGCTGCACGCAGAAAAAGAGTTAAAAATACACAAAAGGATTAAATGAGCATCAAAAATGAAAGGATTACATTTCTCAGAACACCACGGGCCAACAGGTGCGGAACCAGCTTCCTTTAAGCGCAGAGATCAGTGGTGTGAGGCTGACATCTAGTGGTCAGAGCAGGGAAGAGCAGCCTAGGGATCAACTCACCATGAGTTCTGTGTAGTTTGGCCGCTCTTTGGAATTCTTCTTTAAGCTACGACCATAAAAATAATAAGAAAAAGGGAGAAAAATACATTAAAAGACTCATACATTAGTAGAAAATACATTAGAAGATTCATTAACTAACCTTACGTGCAAAAACATACGTCACACATACACCATCATTTATGTTACTCGCAATTCATTTATCTTTAAGTTATTTATCTATTGTATTTATACCCAGTACTTGTGTATATAGCATAGTGTATTTAATATTGAGTATATTATTGGAGTTTTTATTGATTTAGACCTAAATAAGGTCAGTCTAATTTGACAATTTGACCCATGCAGACTAAGTTAAACATAATTCAGACCCCGCCATCCTAAACCCACCTAAACTTATTACAAAATGGAACATGTCTCTTACCACATATAACCTGGCAGTCATAGAAATAGAAATACTATACAAATAGAATAATCATAAATACTACAGGGGAATATGTATAATGCAAATATACGTATTTAGTCAAGTGTGTGTGTGTGTACGCATGAGTATGTATGCATGTATGTCTGTATATGGATGTGTGTATGTATCCATGTATATATGTATGCATATACGTATGTAAGTTTGTCTGTATGTATGTATGTATGTACATTATATGGACAAAAGTATTGGGACATGCCTGTTTTCCAGGGTTTTGGGCTAGACCCTTTACTTCCAGTGAAAGACAATCTTAATGCTTCAGCAGAACAAGACATTATGGACAACGTCATGCTTCCAACCTTGTGGACACAGTTTGGGGAAGAACCTTTTCTGTTCCAGCATGACTGTGTCCCTGTACACAAAGCGAGCTCCATAAAGACGTGGCTGGGGGAGTTCAGTGTGGAAGAACTTGACTGGCCACACAGAGCCCTGACCTCAACCCCATCCAGCACCTTTGGGATGAACTGGAAACGGAGATTGTTATCCAGACCTACTCGTCCGACATCAGTGTCTGACCTCATAAATGCTCTACAGACTGAATAGGTACAACTTCTCACAGAATCTCCAACATTTTGTGGAAAGTCTTTCATGAAGAGTGGAAGCTGTTATAGCTGCAAAGGGGGGACCAACGTCATATTGATTTGGATCAATATGGATTTGAATGCAATTTCATTAAAGTCCCTGTTGGTTTAATGGTCAGGCGTCCCAGTACTTTTGTCCATATGATGTATGTATATTTGTCTGCATGTAAAACCCACCACTTTGACGTGAAGTCCACAAAGTCGCGTGAGAAGCGGTCAGCAGGTAGCTGTGGCGACGGCTCCTCCACCACCTGCTTCAGCTGCTGGAACGGCGTCCCCCACGAGTCATACGGGAAGCGCAGGATCGCCAGCTCAATCTGTCCACATTTAATCACACAGCAAAACAAAATAAATCATAACATCACTTCTGCTGCCTCGGCCTTAACACCCAGAAGCACACTGCACTTCACTGAGGTTTATTAAACCGCCCTCGTTATTGACACAGCAGATTAAATCTTTACTACATGATACAGCCACTGGAAACAAGCTTTCTTGTTCCACTGAACACTCGTATCGAACTGAAAAGCTCAGAAGTGACCTGAAGCAAAGGAAAAACAAATCAGTTTTGAGTGAAGTTGCCTATTGATCTCCACATTAAAGGCTCAATATTCTCCTTTTACAACAATCCAATAAACAGCATCAGTGGAGGAGGGTTGTATTTAATTCCCTCCCACCCAGTCGGTAAAACTGTTTATACCTGTGATTTAATGTAGACAGTTTAATTCCTTACCTACTCCTCAGAAAGGTTTTTTTTTTTTTACACTTGTTATATTACATTTACTCGTCTTGCCTGAACTATCGGTTGATGCCATTATTGTTAAGTTCCATTATTTTCATTTGTTATATTAAATTGATTCATCACATCTTGCTTGAACTACTGGCGAATAACATTTCAAGTTCCATTATTTTCTCTGCTCTATTTACTCGGCATCTGTATTAAACATTAAGCATAAACCAGCCTTTAAAGTGTAGTCATCTATAATAAAGGCACATTTCTGAGTTACCCAGGCATTTTAAAGTCAGTGTGAACTGGAAATCATGTTGAATTTTTCTTCTGAACTGTGAAAAAAGCTTCAAGATCAGACCCACCATGGTGATTCCTAAACTCCAGATATCAGACTTGACGTTGTAGCCTTTCTGATTGGTCTCTGGGTTTATCCGCTCCGGCTGAGAGATACAACAGAGAGGAAGAAAAATGAGATTGAAAAGAACAGAACAGTGATAATTTCATTGTGGAAATAAAACATAGAGCAGAGAGAGCTAAGACAGCAAGTGGCGAGAGAGAGCGAGAGCACAGAACAGAGAGAGAGAGAGAGAGAACAGAGCAAGTGAAGAGTGAGAGATAGTAGAGAGAGAGTAGAGTGAGAGAGAGGGAGAGGAGTAAGGGAGAGTGAGAGAGGGTGGAGAGAGAGAAAGTGTGAGAGAGATGGAGGTTGAAAGGAGGATGTTTAGGACATCAATCTGGCATGAACAAGCTTCCCTTTCCATTCACAAAGCCGCCAAACCACCCACCATCTCTCTCTCTCTCTCACTCACACAGACACACACACACACACAGACACACACACAGACAGAGACACAGACAGACACACAGACAGACAGACAGACAGACACACAGACAGACACACAGACAGACAGACAGACAGACACACACACACAGACACACACACACAGACACACACACACAGACACACACACACAGACACACACACAGACACA
>JBBPCX010000114.1:46142122-46155094 GCA_037974365.1 Hydrocynus forskahlii | reverse complement strand
CACATATATATTATATATATTATATATATATATACACACACACACACATATATATATATATAAAATATATATTTGTGTAATCACTGTTCTGAAAAAGGACCAAAAAAAGCGTCAGATTTGGTCATGGCCTGCAGGAAGTGTAGGTGTGTGCAGAACACGTGGTGTGTCTTTGTCCATCCGGAGCAGTCACCTGCAGGAAGTAGGCTGCTGTATTCCTACCCCGTCATGAACCTCCCCCGCACCCCAACACCCATTCTTCACTCATTTCCACCACAGCTTTATTGTCTGAAAGTCAGGAGGACCTCCTCCCACCTGCATTTACACATGCAACAACAGTGACAAATCTGACATTCAGCTGCACCGGCCCTCCCCCCAGCACACCCACACACACACACATAACCGCTCTTATGAATGACGGGAGGGGAGATACGGAGGGCGCGCACTCCAGCGAGGGCGCATTTCAT
The DNA here is from genome assembly GCA_037974365.1 of Hydrocynus forskahlii. Classification (NCBI taxonomy): domain Eukaryota; kingdom Metazoa; phylum Chordata; class Actinopteri; order Characiformes; family Alestidae; genus Hydrocynus; species Hydrocynus forskahlii. Next base: position 46,154,630 of record JBBPCX010000114.1, on the reverse strand, counting down.
TGTTTCAAAGCAGTTTCGGTTACAGTTTCACACCGGAGGTAAATACACGACCTCTATGAACCGAGGCCAACAAAAGTGGTTATCTGCTCCAATCTACAGGCAAAGTGAACATTCCGAATCCTGACAATTACAACCTGTCACAGCCTGACACCTAATAAGCTACTGCAAACTGTCATCACAAGAGAAACAGAAGGAGAAGAGGGGGGAACAAAGTCTGTACGTTCACAGACTTCAGTTCAGCTGCAGAGGGCTGAGAAACTATTACGTAAGCATTAGAAAGGCCAGGCCAAAGCCTCCAAATTTAACAACCAGTGCCATGTCAAAAGCTTCTCAGCTGTCATGGGGGTAACCGAGTGTTCTGGCTAAGCAGTCATTTTTCCATTCTCTCTGAAGAGTCGGGTTTGGGGGGGGGGAGCGGGGGCTGAAGATGATGGGACAGGCAGTGGCATGCTCTGCAGAGTGGGGGACAGCTTTCATCCGCACCGAGGCAGCCATGCAAATCAGAAATTCTCATACGCACAAATCAGACACGCTCACAAGGACATGCACATTCTGCAATCTACAAGAATCCCCAACGACCATGTCTAAACAATGCCCGAATGCACAGAAAGCAATGAAGGACCTAAACAGCTAAAAAAAAATAAAGGGACCACTCGCATAAAAGTCAGTTTCTTCCAGCAGAGTTGCACCATTTACTGGTTTCATACAAAAAATACAATGCAACTGACATTATCTAACACCTACTCAATTCACCCAAAAACACAGCACACTGTTCTTTCAAAAGGATGCTATGAACTGTAAAGAAAAGATGGCACATCATCTTTTACAGCCACAAAAAAAGGACTTGTTTTCTTTGTACTCCTTTGGAGTGCGCTGGGGGACGGACTTTCCACGTCACTCCAGTAATCCTCGCAGCACCTCAGTAAGCACTCCTGTTGCAACGTAGTCTGAAGGTCCATATCGTGTGGCCACACCTTACATTCCCCGCTGCATCTGTGCCACACAAGACAGCACACACACGTCAAACCTGCAGCTGCCTTTAAAGGAACACCTCACCTAAAAAGCGCAAATGCAAGCAGTGACTAAAAGCCGGCAAGGGATCAGATCGCACATTGCTTGGACCCATTCAAGTAGCACCAAGCGAGCCCAGTTACGTGTCCGTTATTAGAGATATTAATGCAGTTGAGGGAGGCATTCTTTTGAGACACAACATTGTTCCCATGCAGGTAGACTTGGCCTTGCCTGCACTCAGCCTACCGCACCAACGAGGCCTGGAAAGGACAGAACATGATCAGTGGATTATATAACCACAACACTGTCAGGAAACAAGGGCCAGCACGTATTGTCTGAACGGCACACGAAGAGAACGAGATTGGCACTTCCTCCGAGACTCCAAAGACATTTTTGACAGCTACATTTAAGTGCTTTGATTTTCTTTCCTGGGAAGCTCAGGTAGTTAGTTTTCCCCCACTGGCCTTGCAAGCAAGTCTTGCTGAACTGCTTCAGTGGTACAGTCACAGTGTGAAGCAGTGCAAGGATGTGGCAGGTTGGACAGACTCGGGAACACAGAGGTTCAGTTGCATTTAACGCCACGCGATCTCTAATCCTGTTGCTGATGCAGGAGAAAGGCAGAGGCTTTAATGAAACGCCGAGCGACCTGATAGCCAGTGGAGAGCATTCACTCGCAGGAATTTTGCATGTATCTGCATGGGCAGTTGCCAGTTAAATGTGTGTGGTTTCTGGAGTGTTTGGCTGGTGACTAGCGTAGCCTCGGCATGCCTGGAGTTCCTGCGCAAGACCTCACCGGGCAACTTCGCTGTCAACCTTCAAAATCCCTCTAACACACTCTGCCTGGAATTCCAATAATCCCAAGAGTTCTTCGGTGTAATTTCAGGGACCCGGAGGAGGAAGGATGAATCACAGAACCAGAGGAAGAGCTTGCGAGCAAGCAAGAGAGAGAGAGAGAAAATAGAATGACATGCAAGTATGAGAGTAAGAGAGAATGGACAGAAAAAAAATAGTTCATAAGATGTATGACAGACTGGGAGAGACAAGAGAGAAAAAGAATAGAGAGAGCGAGAGAGCAAAAGAGAGAGAGAGATGAAAATAACCTCTCTTGAGCCTCCGGCTGTTTGGCCCCCCTGACCACTCTGGCAGTTTGTAAGACACTCTACACTTCCAAAGATGGCAGACCATGTAGCTGCTGGAGCCACTGCTTTGAGAAGAATGTCATCACTGGCTCTTTCCCTGTCTGCTTCCTCTGCTCCGCACTAGCTAAAATGACAGACCTCGTGCAGGACGCTCTCCACACCAGAAGGCTCTAGCATTAGCCTGCAGACTGTAACCCACCACACACCGCCGGCCAATAACAAATCTCTTCCCATGAACAAGCACTTCACAAGTGTGAGGAGGAATGCTGGAATGGAGGTTGCAAATGTAAGACGCTTTCCAAAAAACAAAAATGACAGTTTCTATGAAATTACGTGCAATTATCCTGCAGTTTGTTGCAGTATAAGGATGTTTCAGTGATGTTATAGACAAATACATGCAGTTTTACTGCAATTTGATGCATTTAATGAGGATCCTTTACCTTAAGGGTGTAGTACTTTCTTGGAAACCCACAGTATTAAGAGCTGCAACTTAACTAAAACCACAAACCGAGGTTGAGGCCTAAAACCTAGTGTTAGCTGTATAAAAAAGTGCATGCTAACAACATAAAACATTTCATGAAGAAGTATGTGTACTTTGTGTATGAAACGGCATTGGGTTACAAATGTAAGAAAAGTTCAAAATGAAAAATAGCTTTTTGCTAGGCACAAATTTGTGAGCTCTTCCCACAGAAAAGGAAAAAGTGTAGGTGCTAGTGTGTACGAAATGCATTTCGCTAAACACTAGTGCTGGCTTGGGAGGCTCATGTAAGTAAAGTGCTGTTAAAAAGTATTTGTTGTATTTTACAATAGCAAAAATTGGCATGAGGTTACAAATTTAAGAAAAGTACTTAACTAAATCCAGTGTTAGGCTGAGGTTAATGGATAAGAATTTTTCACAGGGGCAAAACCTAGCTAAAACCAGTGTCAGCCTGGTGTCTACTATTTAAGAAGCTAGAGGTAAACCTTTATTAGTGGGAAATTTGCATTGTTACAACAGAAAGTGGACAGTACAAAGGTAAAAGCAGCAAAACAATAGAATAAAATCTAAACACAATGGTATAGTATAAAAGGACAATATACAAATAATACAAAAATAGACATGTAATATGTCTATATATAAATAAAAACATATATATGTCTATATGGATATTTTTGTACTATTTTCGTAAAAGTGTTATGTAAAGAAATTGCTTGGCTAACCAGTGTTAGCTTTGTACTAATATGTCGGAATAATTTTAGCTAGATCAGGGGCTAACAGTTTGCTAAAAACAACTGTATGTGGGTTAATATGTAAGAAACATTCTTAGCTTAATATTAGGGATTATTGTGTAAGAAAAACAGTCAGCTTAGTGACTAACTAGGCCTCATTATTGCTTATTCGTTTAAAAAAAAAAAAAAACCCTTTCCATTCTTACCTCCACGCCTTTCTTACATTTGCTTCAAACTCTGACTTTTCTTCAACAGGAGCCGCTTAGGTGTGTAACTTAGCTGGCAGTGACTTGGTTGAATAGAAGATGTTGATTTAAGTAAAGTATTTCAGGTTTGAAGAACAGATGTGGACTAACTGAGCACTGATGTACATCGCTTTGGATAAGAGCGTCTGCTAAATGCCATCAATGTAAAAGTACTACGTAAGAAAAACCCTAATCTAAAAACTAGCATTATGTGAGAAAAACGTTTAGCTAACCAGTCTTAGCTTGAGGTTAATATGTAAGAAATGATCTCAGCTAGCTCCAAGAACATTTAGTTTGCTGGTATGTAAGAAAAGCTCTTAAAAAACAGCGTTAGGTTGAGTTCCGTTACACCACGATAGTTCTTAAGCTAGCTTGAAAACCAATGTAAGTCTAATGTCTAATGCCATATCGACAACAACGGTTATGTCACAGCAAAAACGTAAACAACAATCTAAATTATTTGAAAACAATAGATTTAAGTAAACGATTAAATACATAAATCACCTAAATAAGTAAAGTGGTCACTTATAGTCACGCATGAACACACAACAGAACACAGTGTGAACAGTGAAATTCTTCCTCTGTGTTTAAACCCATTCACTAAGTGAAGCAGCAGGCAGCCATGAACACAGCGCCCGGGGAGCAGTGTGTGGGGATGGTATCTTGCTCAAGGGAACCTCAGTGATGACACTAGCCGTGTTGGGATTCAAACCAACAACCTTTTGATTGCAGGGGCAACACCCTAATCACTAGGCAACCAGCTACGCCAGATAAACATTCTTTAAATCAATATTTGATTAAAACAATTCCAAAACTTTATGTGGTGGTACCTTATTGAAGACATCTTCCAGACTGCTTTGGCTGTAAAATTGTTGCCATGTGTTACTCAGAGCAGAACAACAAAGTAAAATATGTTTAAGAAAGTCCTAACCATATAGGTTTATCTGCACATTCAGTCACCACAAGATGTCCAAAGATTCCTAATTGGTCGTATTTGGCATAAGAGCTAGCGAGGCTGTGAAAGGATGTCACTGAAAAATGGAAACAGCTCGATCTTTGTCTGCTTTTCTTCGTGCCAACTGGTCCAAGTGACGTAGTTTTTTTTTAATTACGTATTTAGCAGAAATGCTTTGTGAAATGAACCATTATGAAAACTCGACAGGTGCGTAAAAGGCAAATACTTGGGCGTGCGGCACTCTTTCATTTCATCCTCATTAGATTAGACCCTTGCTCCAGTCCTTTCCCATGAAGCATGCCAAGCGATTCATCCTGCAGTTAGTGATACAATTCCCCCCAAAAAACAAGGAAGGCCAAAATATAATAAGCTACGAAGTACGAAGAGCAACAAGCATTTCACCCCACTCTAAAATGTATTCACGTCAAAAACATCTCCATTATGCAGCACCTTAATTACGCGGGAGCCCATCTAGAGGAGCACTGATGTGCCAGGTGGGAAACATTGCTCCCGAACACACAACGTGAACTGGCACTCCTGTTCGCATGCAGGAGATTATTTCCTGCATGTGCGAGAGCTTTTGCAAACTGTGCATCTGGGCCAAGCAAGTGCGGCACTTTAATATCAAACACATTTCGGCGTTGCTCTGCGATGATGCAAGGCTATTTATTACCTCCAGCAGAGCGGAGGAGAGGGTCGCGCTGCACATTGCATTCCTCCGCTCGCCCTTTCTGTACGTTGCATATTCAGAAACACAGTTTGGCAGTTTCTCCTTTACGGCATTAGCAGTGCGAGTTAAAAGCAGGCCCTTGTGGCTACGCAATATCCTGACTGATTAGCCCATATGAACGTTAGTGCAATCGTAAAAAGACACCGCAGTGGAGTTCTGCTGGGGGGGAGGGGGAGGGTGGGGGTGCAGTCAATTATTCAGAAGTCTGCAATAAGACGGATCAATGTCAGAATGTGCAACTTGCGTAAGCCTGTATGGCTCATATCCTTCTGAGCAAGAGATTGAAAGAGAAAGAAAGGAGGAGAGAGAGACAGGGAGCGCAAGTATGAGAGAGAGAGAGAGAGACACAGAGACAGTGTAAGTTAGTTAAAGAGAGCATTCTGCCCCCTCTAGGCCTCTCCGTCTAAGAGCCTGCAGGAAGAACAGGTTGATTACTCCCAAGCGACTCGACACCAAGGAGACACTATTTATGCTTGTCTTCTTTTCAGTACGCCACCCACTTTCAGGGCCCAGACACGAAATGCACGCTGCGGACACAAGGCCATACAATTCACCCCTGCTGTGGATAGCAGGGTGCACGTGCATGCACTCATGCAAACAAGGATTTGCATGCGAGCACTGGGTGCGGATTCCCGACACAGATTTTCAGTTTTCAGTGTGCAACGGACTGCAGCATTACATTTCGAGCTGCAGTCAAAAAGCCAGTGGCCCAGCAGGTCATCTGCACAATGCAGAAAATAACCGGATTGTTCCCTTGCGCAGAAAAACGCTGCGTGGCTGGACGGCCACCAACAATCAGCCTGTCGAAACAGCGGATTTAGTATCTGTGCCGCTGAAACTCGCGGGGGCCATTTGCATGACAAATGTGACAATTGTGTGGCGTGGAAGCCTCCCCGCGCTAGCTTTAGGCCCGGCTGCAGGGGCGAGGCATGGCCTGGACACTGAGGCACTGTGCAACACCGGGGCCACTGCACCGCACACAATAGTGGGCAGAGAGGAGTCTGCAACATTGCAGTCGTGTGTTAAAGCAGTGGCCAACAGGCACCAGTCACAAGGCCACACACACACACACACACACACACACACACACACACACACACACACACACACACACACACACACACACACACACACAGCATGACTGCTAATGAAGAGACACTCCAGGAAATGTGCTCAGAGCAAACCTCTGTAATAAACTCATTTGATTTCTTCATTCAGAACCATTTTCAGGTCGATTGCCATTTGTCTCCAAGCAATCATAACTCCCATCTCTTTGTACTGTTTGATCAACTTGCACAAGATTAAGCTCCACAAAAACAGTTCCATTAGCACTGGAGTTTTAAAATAGCCAAGCTGCTACTCCTCTCAATTTATGTGCATATGGACAGGATTCAGAAACCATTCCCATGTACCATACACGCCAAGAGGTTTGGACGCATCTTTTCACGTCATCTTGTTAAAACTGGCATTTTGTGGCAGTATGGCAGCCCAAAAATGACTTTTTGGGTTCCAGAGAAGAACATTTCTGAGCAAAAGGAGAGTATTCCCCTAGTGTACATCTGCAAAAAGGTCATCACCAGCATGCAGAAAATATACATTTGACTGGACAAACTTTCAGAAGAGATAGAAGAGCACAATAAACTCCACTGGTGGGTTTTGTTCACTCCTCTCGGTAATCGTTACTTTTCCTCTCATGGGGATCCTTCGCAACACCACAATGTATTCTGGAGCATCGCTTGATTTTGTTTGTGTCACATTCTGCCACTTGATCCACAATGGGTCCAACTCCAAACTTCAAATGTAGTATTTGTGCACCTCTCAGTCCTCAAGTACATCCTATAGCTGGATGTTTTGAGCTACAGGGAGGTCTATAATAGTAACAGCACATCGACTGAAAAAGTGAGCAATCGACTGATGTGATGAGAGAGGCTGTTGAACAGAACTGGTTATCCAAGAAATGCTGTAGATGTGTTTATGTGGCTGGATTTTCAACTCATGCTGCTAAAATTTTGTAAAAAACGAATTCTCTTTTTGAGAATATTTCTTGTTTGTGTTTTGCACATTTTGATTTAACAAATTATTCAAAAAGGCTGAAGTTTACAATGGTGTTTTATAATTTTCTTAAAAGTCTTAAAAGTAGATCAAGAAATTAAACAATTAAACAAATGAGACACATTATACCAGCTCATTTATGATTAAGGAGAATTATCCAATATTACATATCTGAGTGGTAGAAGTGAATGAACTTCTTGAATTAGCAGTTAATTGAAGACATAATTAGAGTCATGGCTTTTCAATCAATGGGGTGACTGTCAGGTATGAGTGAGTGACCTACCAATAAAGGAGTGGTCAACCAACAAAGATCCCTCAAGGTGTGTAATAATGTGATCAACTAAATGCCTGTAACACACTGGCTAATGTTAAATGTCAATAAGTCCACCATCAGGAGAACATTGAACAACCACACAGTGCACGGCAGGAGTCAGAAGACTATTGGAAAAACTATTTTTGGACAAATCTAATTTGGTTTAAATAAGAGACGTCACGTTTGGAAAAAAAGGAAAACACTGCATTCCAGCATAAGCCTGATCCCATCGGTGAAACACAGTGGTGGTAGTATCAAGGTTTGGGCCTGTTTTGCTGCATCTGGGCCAGGACGGCTTGCCTCCCACAAATGGAGCAATAAAACATCAGGACATCTGTCTGAACTGAATCTCAAAAGAAAGCGGGTCATGCACCAAGACAACAACCCTAAGCATGCAATTTGTTTGGCCAAAGAATGGTTAAAGAAGAATAAAGTTAATGTTCTGTAATGGCTAGGTCAAAGCCCTGACCTTAACCCAATAGAAATATTGAGGAAGGACCCGAACTGAGGTGCTCATGTGAGGAAAATCAACATCTCAGAACTGAGTGCTGTTCTTTTTGTACTTTTGCCACTCTGGATCTGTAATATTTGATCACGTTCTTCAATAAATAAATAGTTAAAAGTAATATTTTTGTCTTATTTGTTTAACTGGGCTCTCTTCATTTAACTTTAGGATTGTTTTAGGTCATATTTGCTGGTTTGCGTTGTCACTGAGATGTTTAGATTTGACTAATATTTTAAACCAATATTTGATTTGTGTCGTTGTATTTACTGTGCCTCAAAAAAACAGGAATGTTTTGGGAAAACCTTGCTAAAATTTCTGCATGTTATTCATTTACTCCATTTGTAACCCTCTATAAATAAATGTTACATTTATCTGTAATGGTCATTCAAATGGATACAGTCCTCAATTATAAAAAGGTCAGATATCGGCCCAGTACATGATCCGACTCAGACTGCTACGACAGCAAGGATTACACCTGCATCACCAAGATGAGCTCTAACTTATAAAATTATTTAAAGTGTTGACTGCACTTTAGCATCTGATGCAAGCCAGGTAAAACTGCAACAGAATCTACAAACAGCGTCTGTCACAGCCTGTGAAAGAAAAGTTTTTAAAAAATAATTTTAAAAAAATCAATGAAAATTGCTAAACGGATCACTTTTTGTTTATGAAATCAATATTAAAACCTTCATCATCAGCCAGTGCAGGTAACAATCAGATATTCTAGATATTAATTAATTCTTTAAACGAGCATCTAAAAGTAGGCCATCATGCTCAAACACTTCAAATCCACGGACTGAAAAACAACATTCCACAGTGTGAGTGCGCAATATTTCAGGAGCGATTTGCTACAGGATATAATCATCTTCTACATTAGATATAGAACTTTCCACCATTATGGGCCCCACCCCTGTATGATCTCCAATAATAATAATAATAATAACAGCAACAAGAATACTAATGACAATAATAATCTCACAACTATCTGTAGCTTTAAGGCGTTACCAGTCATTAGCTGCAGCTGGTTCCTCTTTCACCTCCCCTGAAAGTCCCGTAATTCCAGGTAGAGAGTTCAGTCACTTGTTCTGTTCATGTGATGTCAGAACGATCATCCCAAGAAGGGTTTCCCGACTGGGGAATTTCACTCAAATGACAACCTGGCACTCTCACCAGGCCACACCAGTGGGGAGACACTTCATGGGACCGTGCACAGTAAAGGGAACACATTCAGTAACCACTTTATCGACTGAAACGTGAGTCACAATGTAGTCACCCTCATACCCCGCAGCCTTCAAGTCACTTTAACGCTGTGTTTCTCAGAATGAATGAAAAAGGCCTGAAGTCGTCACCGTGACGCAGCAAGTGGGAAAACTTGAGTCTACCCTTTTCCATAATGCATTTCCTGGACACTCCCTTGTGCAGGTAGAGGAGTGCGCTCACTCGCCTCCTGGAGAGGAGCCCTTAAAACAAACTTCAGAACAAACTTTAAGCCACGGAGCCAGGTGTATCACGGTTAGGCAATGGCACAACCACTCCCCTTCCAACAGGGAACATCTGAGTGCCAAAAGCATTCCTGCAAAAAGCCATTTAATGACCCTTCACTGAGTCTGGCCTTTGGTATAATCACCCTCCTACACTTTCTGTTGGGCAGGCGGCAGCGGCCAGGAGCAGCCTGGCCGCTGCAGGACCTGATCCACCAGCTGTGTGTTACACTGCACCGTCTGACTGCCTGCTTTACATCCCATTAGACTCAACATTGCACTTCTAGCCCTTGTGAACAGAAAATGGGCTGCTGCAAGAAAGTAATGCAACCAAAAGGCCTCGTTCAGCGGCTCTCTTTGGCCTGTAGGTGACAACCAAGTTGCAGGAATCTTGCATAAGAGGCAAGAGAAGAATCTGCAGCTGGGTGGCAGCTCTGGGCCAGGATCTGGGAGGTCCCAGCGCTCGAGAACATTTGCCTGGTTCCTCGAAATGCTGGGAGCAATGCACGTTCGCAACAAAACTATATTTAGCTGTGTTCTTTTTGCAGCGACTGGCTACCTATTGCATGGGCCTGCCTGCTGCTGCTGCTGCTGCTGTTGCTCCTACTCCTGCTGCTGCTGCTGCTGGGACAAAGCTCAGGACGAGGCGCCCCAATCATTTTCCATTACGTTTGGGCCACAAACAAAAACTTTTCCACCTCCCTGCCCTGCAACCCCAGACTCTTGGGTCTCATCCTCCCGACCACAGTGGGCATGGTGCAGAGTGGGGGGGGGGTGGGGGGAGGAGGCTCCTGGTCCTTCTTGCAGGCTTTCTTTCCATGCAAGGGATTGCAAAGTGGCCTCAAAACATTCCATTCTGCAGGACTAGAATGCATGCACAATTTTATTTCAAATGAGTCCACTTGTGTTGAGATATTATGCATTAACTCGTGGCACCATTGCACAATCTCCATTGCATTGCATTGCATAGCCAACAGCTAACTTAGCTTTAATAGTTTTAGTTCCTGAACCTCGGCTTCCCTGAAGGCTTCTTTTATGTGCAAACAAGAAAAACGTGCAAAATAATCGTCGATTGCACGAAACATGGTAGGTTTTTTAAAACAGGAAATGCAATGCAATGCAATGCAATCCACCCTCCTCCTCCTCCTTCACCACCACCACCACCCTCCACCAATCCACTCCACCTTTTTTTTTTGCTTCTTCCCAAAACCATCCAAGTTGCCACAGAGTTGCGTTTGCACGCGAAGGAAAGGAAATAGGGACGTGCAGGCGTGCACGCGAGGTGAAAGGATTAAAAAAGGGTGCAAAGGGGATAGAGAGAAAGAGGAACATTGAAAATAACAAGGTGGCCTGTGCAAGGAAAGCTCGAGCTCCATGCATTGCACAGTTGTACTCACCTCCTCTGGACACGGACATTTCCCCTTTGCTCTGGTGAGGGGGAGGGGAGGCACGAAAGACTTTGCCTTCGTTCTCGCTCCCTCCCTCCATTCCTCTCGTTCCCTCTCTCTCTCTCCTCCTCTCTCACTCTCACTCTCTCTCTCGCTCTCTTTCTCGTGCAACAAAACAAGGTGCACGAGCCACGATCTGCATGCACTTTCTCTCTTCTTCTGCTGCTGCTTGTTGCTTGTTGCTGCTGGCGTTGCTCTCCCTGTGTGTATGCGTGTGTGTGTGTGTGTCTGTGTGGTGGGGGGGGGGTGAAGGTGCACGCAGAGGGTGTTTTTATTTTTGCACCAAGGCCCCCCTCCTGTAAAAAAAGGGCACGTTAAGTCTCGTGCAGAGGAAAGTCAGCAGGCATGATGGACAGAAAAAAAGAAAGGGAGAGAGCGAAAGAGAGAGAGGCGCACACACAGAGAACACGCTCTTCCTGCCTAAGAATGGTGCGAGGGATCATGGGAGTTGTAGTGCAGTAATGTTTTTTTTAAAGGAGGGAGGAAGGGAAGACCACGCCCACGGCGTCAGGTTTTTTCCTTGCTCTTGTTTTTTTTTTTTTTTGTTTGTTTGTTTGTTTTTTGTTCAAGCTCGAGGCTGAAAAAATGTTTAAAACTCATTAGAATAAAAAAAATTCAAGTTTCACTTTTCACAAATAAACATTATTTAATTAAATAATTAATTATAATGTATTAATCAGTTTTACATAATTAATTTTCAACAAGGGAGAAAGGGAAGACCACACCTACTGGGTAATTTTTTAATTATCATTTTAGATTTATATTTTTGTGCAAGCCTGAGGCTAAAATTTCTTAGAAAAATCACTCCGGAATAAAAAAAATGCAGTTTCTCTTTTCACTGATAAAATAAACTTTTTATGTAATTAATTATAATGTATTAATCATAATATATTATAGTTTAATATGATTAATCACTAGCATTTTATTGGGTAGACTGTGATTAGTAGGCCAACATTTTTACAACATTAATATTAAAAAAATAAATAAAAAAGTTGAATTATACTTGTGTGTGTGTGTGTGTGTGTGTGTGTGTGTGTGTGTGTATCTAGATTTAGTTTAATTAAGGGAGGAAGGGAAGACCACACCTACTGTGTCAGTTTTTTTTATTGCATTTTAGTTTTGGATAAAAATGCTTAAAAAAACATTAGAATAAAAAAAAAGTATCCAGTTTCATTTTCTCTTCTTCACCAAGAAAAAAAAAATGTAGTAAACAGTGTAACACGATTTATTGGGTAACAAGCACTTTAACAAGCATTTTATTGGGTGTGCTGTGAACAGAGTGCTTAGTAGGCCAACATACTTACAACATTGATATTAAAAATATTTAAAATATATAACTAAACAAAGAAACCATCGCTGTGTCTTTGTATGCTGACTTACACTAACAATATTCCATAAATGACTATGGGTACATTTATAT
>JBBPCX010000114.1:46118898-46133195 GCA_037974365.1 Hydrocynus forskahlii | reverse complement strand
GCGCTGTTACAGTGTTGCTGTAGGTGTGTATGTTGTTTCTGCGCTGTTACAGTGTTGCTGTAGGTGTGTATGTTGTTCCTGCACTGTTACAGTGTTGCTGTAGGTGTGTATGTTGTTTCTGCGCTGTTACAGTGTTGCCGTTGGTGTGTATTCTGTTCTGTGTTTGTGTGGCTGGTTCTTGTTTTTCAGATGCAGCATTCGGCGCGATAACACAGTGGCAGCAGTTTTCATCTGGATCTCTTCTTTGGCTTTCCCCGTTTTCTCTCACACTATTTCACTTTCTATTTCTCTTTGTCTTCACTTGTATCTCTTTCTTTCTTTATTTTCTGTACCCCGGTCTGATCTGGATTAATTATAAATCACATTAATTAATAAATAAATCAATAAAAATTTCAGCGAACAAGATGGGCTTATACTGTTAAATCCTCACTTGGCAAAGCAAAGGTGTCTGGCGAATCATGGCATCCAGCTTCACATTCTACTTGCTAAGCTAGGGGGAAAATCATTTTCACAGGTGTCTATGACTTTTGCACAATACTGTATGTACGGAAATTATTTGGGCAACTGTCGATGTGCAGCAGGGCCACAACTAGGATCTTGAAACATTCAAGGCTAAAGTTTTGATTTGTCGACGGGTGCAGGGAAATGGAGTTTTCTCATTTAGGCCATATGGCACCACGTCTATTGGTTATTCTTAACTCTTATCATTTTTGAGATCTGGGACTATTCGTAAAATGTTCAAGGCCTTCAGACATGTCTTGGCTGATTGACTACATCTGAGGTAGGAAATGTGATCTTTTGCCAAACGATTATGAGATTTCTGTATTAAACATTTCTAGCACATGTTCACGATTTTATCTGGTTCTTTGTGTAAATTAAGTGGAAAAAGAAACACTTCAATCCACCATCAAGTATATTTTTAACATTTTTAATGTTCAATATATTTAGGTTGTAAAAAACATGTAATAAATAAAATAGCAAGTTGTTATTCTGTATTCTTACCTTTTTTCTCTCGTCACCCTCTTCACCCCCTTTTCTGCCTCTATTCTTTGTGGAAATCAGCTTGACTTGTTCTCACCCTGCTCTCCACCTCCACTTCCTCTCTCTCTCTCTCTCTCTCTCTCTCTCTCTCTCTCTCTTTCTCTCTCTCTCTCTCTCTCTCTTTCTTTCTCTCTCTCTTTCTCTCTCCGCCTCTCCGCCCCCTTAGCTCTCTTGCCCCTCTCCTCTCCTTTGCTGTCCTCCCCCCTCCTCTCCTCCTCTCTCACTCTCTGGCTCTCTGGCTGCAGTGATGTTCCTGCTGTTTGAGTTCCTCCGCTCTTCATCCCTCTCTTCCTGCTCCTCCTCCTCCTCCTGCAGGACTCCAGGGCTGGGAATTGGGCGATAGCGCTCTGGACCCCCTTTAGAGGAGCAGCCCTGCCTGGCCGAGCCCACAGATGGGGGCCAGCGTCTGGCCCTGAGGGTAAGAGCGCCTCTCTCTGTTCTCTGCATCGGTCCTTTTTGCTCGTAGACAGATTGTCTGTCCAAATATTTGCCCTCAGTGACAGGGTATTTATCATACAAAGCTAAATGTACTCCAGTTTCTTGTGGTTTTGACAACTCTTAAAGTCACATCTTATTAAATATTTGGCTCTGAGGTGCTGATGTTCCAATAAAACTTCAAGAGGCAGATTTTTTAACGGTGATCCTGAAGTGAAGAATGGATGACGATTTGCAAAAGGCCTGATTTTCATCCAGAAAGCAGTTGAAGGAGAGAACAGTAGCACAGAGTCAGATGAATGAAAACCATTTGGCTCATCAGAAATGTTCATGTCATTAATGTTAACGATGCCATTAATGTTAATGGTGTTTAAATGACTTTTCTGGACTCCTACCTACTTTTTCTTCAAGTCTGACAAATGCACAGTTAAGGGTTAACACGATGAGTGCCATTATTTTTGGATGTTGATTTGTACCCGTGTTCCTCTCTGCTCCTTTATTTATATCGCCCAATCAAAAGGCTTTCAAAACATGCAGACTTTGCTGGAGTGATTTGTGCTGAAAGTCGGGCCGCGATTGGACGTCCAGTGTCCGTCTCCCGCCTGTGTTATGTCATCTTGACGTCCAGTCAGAGGACGGCAGGATATCCATAGGTCACGTCTTGGGAAGTTGTGAAATTTCACTCCTTCACATCTTTGCATAAATTGTGCTGAGCCTCTCTGAAATTTGTAGCCTTGTTTGACGGATCTTTATGTAATCCTGATACGTCTAGAACCATTGTGGGATTGTGCAGCAGCCAAAATGAAATCAAAACTCACTCACTCTTTCTCTTTCTCACACTCTGTCTCTTTCTTATCACCCAAATCAGAGCGCTTGTTTTTTTAAACCCGACATTCTTAAAATTAAAAATGCCAAAATGAGACGATGAATGATCCCATAGAAGAATCACCTTGGTTCCTTTTAGAACCCTTGGGAAAACGTCTTTGTAAATAAAGACATTTTTGTGTGAATAAAGTTTAAAGAACCTCCATATAATGTAAAGGTTCTAGAAACAACCTCCTAATTGGTATGGAGGCTTTATCTCTAATCTTTCAATGGGTCTTCTACTGCTGTACCTCTTTGGATGCTTTTCCACAGAAGAATAATTTTGGTTTTCTAAAGAGCCTTTCAACTGATGGTTCTTTTAAGAAGTGAGAATTTTGGAATTTGAAGTTTGAAGAACCTACAAAAGGTGATTTGAGATGAACTGGAACACACAATGGAAATGTTCTTGGAAGAACCTTTGACATTGTGATGGGTTTTACATTACATTAAATCACGCGTCTCTTTTTCAAATGTGGTTTCTTAGGAAGCCAAACATGATTCTTCTGTGATTTCATGCAAAGATCCCCTTTGTTCTTAATAGCGAACGTATCGATAGAGACAGTGTGCCGTTGCCCTTGAGCATGGCTATTGTTTCAGGTGTTCTCTCCCTGCATGAATAATTGAGAGCAAAAAACTAAAGATAGAGCTTATTGTTGCCTCCTTCTGGACTTGTCCCAATGGGCCTAATCACACCCAGCACACTGGACCATGACACATCTTTTCATCTCAGAACAATAGCAGTGGTCGCTCCCAACATTAAATGGTATGGGTAGCAATTTGAGACTAGACTCACTTCATACTGGTTGATATCTTTTTCCAATATATTTTCAATGGTGTGGCTTTAATGACCTTACCGGCTTGACAGACAGGCATAAATGATACATGTTCCAGTGTCGTGCAGTGTGGTTCCCAAAGAGGCTCTTCTAGAAAGGTCCTCAGTCCTCTGTTTGAACTAGTTTTCCCATGTTTTAAATGCTGCTTTCCTGTTTAAATATAATTACACTGCATGGAAGCCCTCAGGCATGAGGCTCCATATGTGAATTTTAAGAAAATATCGCTCTTATCCACTTTGAACTGAGGGCCACACTGAGCGCTCCAGTGACATGCTGAAGTTCCAAACATCTTGTACGAGTTATCCTTGGTGGCCGATAAGCTCAGTAGATGGGAACCTTAAAAAATACACAAGGACTTTGACTCTAATTATAGAACCCTTTTGGGATTGTTCGAGGAAATGTATACCCTCAGCAAAGCCTCATTTAAATCTACCTATGGAGCCTTTCAATTGTGTTTCAGTATGGATATGTTGTCTGGATGAATATATGCATTCAGTTGTATGCATAGGTTTAGGTGCCACAGGTCAAATGGCATGTTTTGTTGGTTTTCTAAGTTAAAATAATCATGTTTTCTAAAGAGAATGCATCATGAAACATTGGAGAAAATTCATAATATCTAAGGTCTGTGCAAAATGTATGACAAATAAACCTAAATTGTCCTCTAAAATGTGCATTAAAATGTAATGTTGAGGCTCATTCCCTGTAGAGTAGGGGTGTCAAGACTAATACACAAAGGGCTGCAGGTTTTCGCCTGATTCAGCTTGTTGAATGTATTGGTTTGAAATAAACGATCATGCAAGCTCCTGTTCTGTTGGAAATAATACCTTTAGCCATGGTGGCCCATTGTGGATAAGACGGGACACCCCACTATAGGAAATGTGTATTTCTTTTCTTTTTAAAAAATAAAATGTCATAAGAGGTGTTCAAATTGTTGCATACAAATGAGAACTAAGGACAGTCTCCCATGGTTCCTACAGTCACCAGAAGCTGTATGTAAAAGCATCCTCCTGTTTTCAGATCAACCACCTCGTCTTGAGAAACCCTCCGCATTTCAAATGTGTGTTGATAGATGCTCAGATTGGTTTTAGCTTGGTTTCTGAAGCGCTCAAGGACCTGACAGGACACCAGGGGCATTTCCACTACACATTAAGCCTTTAGGTCTATTGGGAAATTATCACGGTAAGAGACAGTACCTTGCAACATATTCTCACAGGAGTTCTACAAAGCTAGCGGCTTGGTTTTAGCCTGTAAATTGACACTTAAGTGATTTGCACTGTGAGCTCTGTGTGGCAACTTGGTGTAGTTCAATCTATATATGTGTGTGTGTGTAATTGCATGAGACCCATCACATTGGTCACTGGGAGGTAATTACAACTCAAGGACATATAAAACTATCTGAACTGTGGACACCAGCCAGTCGATGAACTGATGGTCATTCTCATAAGAGCACTTCTCTTCACACTGAAGCCTGTAGAACATACATGACACATCCCAAAGACAAGACAAAGATGTGCTTTTGTTGGCAAAATGTGGTTAGATTCAAAATGTTGATCTTATTTTATTAGTGTGATTATATTATCATTGTTAAATATTATTCTGTTTATTTTTTGCCTGTTTATTTCGCCCCCCTCTCCTCCGAGCCCGTATTGAATGTTAGTAAAATTCAAGCGTTCTTTAATGTCTGGTGTATTGCATGTGTATTCTGATTTTTAATCAGTTGATCAGGGGCTGTGTATTGATCATTAAGAAATTTGACTTTTGGGGTTGAGCAGCCGACATAATGCATGGGGAGAAAGATTGGAGGGGTGAGTTGCCTTAAAAGTGTGTAGCAAAGAGAGCGTCTTGGAAAGCAATAAAACACAGAATAACAAATCAATTTACAGAGCTAAAGGAGATCCTTAAACAGACACTAAAGCTCAGGTCAGTAATAAAAAAGATACTTGTCGCTGTCTGCTGTGGTTTAATTAAGAACAATCAGCCTGTGTGTTTTTGGGCGATAGCGTTTTGTGCCACCCATTTTCAGCTGTCCATTACCATAAATGTCTTGGTAAAAGACAGCGAATGAACGTCCCCTGACGCTGAACGAAAAGAGTCAGAAAAGGCACCGGTTCGATACCTTACTGGGAGCAAATTTTTTTTGGAAATGAAGCCAATATTTCTCCAAACACTGGTTTTGCAGCAGCCATGCAATCTCACTTCACATCCAGCTATTTTTAATCTGTTGAAAGAGGTTTAGGGTCATCTCTAGTTTATTGATGCTATGGACAGGGAGTTTAACATTTAACATTCACAGGGGAGTCACAAATAAACCTCTCACCCTGGCCCTGCAGGGTCAGGACAAAACAGCAATTATAAGGTGAAAGCAGACCAATCGTTGCTGCCCTGTCCATTTCTCCTGGTCTTCGTGAATCTGCCCGCCTACACACACACACACACACACACACACACAAAACGGCTGCTCTTGTTCTCCCTTAATATGCATTTATGTCCTCGGCCATAAATCCTGATGAGATATTGCCTGTTGTCTGTGGGAGGGAATGAATTGCTTTTATATTCAGGGCAGTTCAATTTTAATGACTCCTCTTCAGTGCCGTAATCACCAACCCTTCACCAACGCCACAGGCTATGGGCCTGGATCCAAGAGGTGCAGCGTGATCTTATCAATAAGCCTCTGCAAAGAAGATTCAGTCGCAGAACCAGGTTTTTTGTCCATATTAAATTGAAACAACGCAAGGCAGGGTATCATTTAGAGCTGTTTCATTGATTGAGACAAATGCTAAAAGCTAACATTCACTTTCAGCATTGAATGTCCATATTAGCGGCAACTTGTGTGATATCAAGGTTACATGTGTTAAGAGAATTAAAGAGACGAGATAAGTAAAAGCAGCAGCTTCAGATTTTTTGAGTTCAGCCGCTGTCAAGATTCACAAGACATCTTGAGAAATAAAGATTCAAACAACACAAAAGAAACCACTACGCCATTCTTTGGAAGCATGTCAATGAATTTGGGTTTAATTGATATGACTTTTATTTTAGACTTTTTATTTAATAATGCTCTTGTATTTGTGTCTCTGCGTGACTGCGCAGTCGTACCATAAGCAATTTCCTCTGGGATCGGTAAAGTTTTCTTATTCTGATTCTGAGGATCTTGTCTCAGAGGGATCGATGTCCGGGCTGAGCTTTTTTCTGACACTAACTCTGTAAGCCTGCAGAGATGGCCATTCTAAAGCCATTCCTTTTCCTCCACTGCTCTGCACGGCTGAAACTGAACGACACATCCTGATGTAGTGCACAATTAAATATTTGAATCTTACATAAGGCACCTTATGTTGCATAATATCCAGACAAAGCTCAGATTTATAGAGTGGGTTTATTCGTCTGGCGCAGGACAGCGTGAAATCCCGCTCACTCTGTTTACCATATCTCTGTGTTCAGTGTTAAAAGGGTTTTTTCCCTATTTGAATGTGATCTTATCGCATTGACACTCTCCACACTATTAAAAGTGAAGCTTCCCAAAAGAGTTCTCTATGTGATGCTTTAGAACAGGGGTCATCAACTACAATTGTCCAAGGGCCAGAGGTTTTCTCGGCAGACACTGTGAGGGCCAGATGCTCTCCTAAAATAAAATACAATTACTATTGTATCTTAAGTAATATGTTATTATTTGATATATAAATTTTCCTTCCAAATTTATGTTATTTTGTAGCCTTTGTCAATGTTAACAGACTCATATTACCTGTACTGCAGCAAGCCACTAGGGGGCGACTGCGATATTTTAGGTTTCCTATTTGTGAGGCTGTCACGATTAGCATCACTGTCACGTGCGTAGTTTGAACAACGATTCGCGCAGAAGCATCCGTTTTGGCTTCCTTATATACACACACATATCAGTCTTAACTCGGTACAGCTGAAAGTCATTTCCATGCGCGCGCTGCACTTCGTGAACCCGGAAGTGCGTGTCGTGACCGGCGGATTACTGACAGACTGAAGGCTTGTTTCATTTGATTTAGAAAAAAATTTATGTAGGAACATACTTTTCCCTCCTCACAAGGCTATTCCTGATTCAATAATGTCAGATAAATTTTAATATAAGGAGAAATCTGACTCTCAGAACACTTCCTTGGGCGAGTGCAGAATTTAGCGGTGTAGCTCCACAGACGTCCATTTATTTTCCATCAGGGCCGGATGGAAAGCTCTGGCAGGCTGGATGTGGACCGTGGGCCGCCAGTTGACAATCACTGATTTAGAAGAACCACTTTTCTAAATGATAATGTAAAGATCCTGGAAAGTACCTTTGTATTGATTTAGAAGTTTTCGTTGAAGGTTAGAACATCTGCAGTCTTATAACTTTTACATTAACTTTTCCAACTTTTGCATTCTTAAAAACTCTTTAGGGAACCAAAAGTGTTTTTTTTTCTTCTTAAATAACCTGTTGTGGCCTGTTTTAAGAAATGAAGAGGGTTTAAATTTGTAAAAAATCTGATGAGGATTTTGATAACATAAACACTGTGACTGATGTATAGTTATGTAAGGGTTGTGCAAAGTCTTAGAAACGCAAAAGGCACGCTTAATGGGGACATTGCCAAACACCCAGCTAATTCAACTTAGTTGTTTATTCAACTTTATTTGTGGAGCACTTTGTACATCAGACGTTCTATCAAGGCAGCTTGTCCAGAAATGCGGGTGCAGCTATTTTTAATGGGGGTGAGTGAGGACAAAGAGCCAAGAGGAACCAAGACTGTGCTGTGGTGTGTTCACACGTGACAAATGGTTCACGTTCATTTAGTGAATAATGTCACTGAAAAAATCTGGTAATTCACTTTCCAAAATCTTAAATATTCAAAAAACACAAAATCTGACAAGCTGCACCACTACTGCATTGTTTAGAAGCATCCCAACAAATTTAGGAAATTTCATACATGGAGGGCAATTAACACATTTAATTATCTCAAGACATGCCTTTGAGGTTCTTTGGATGCATACCATGTCCTGTTCTTTGGATGCATTCCAAATTTCATTAAACTTCATCCATAAAAGGTGCTGCAAATGACAAATTTGAACTACTTGAGGAAAAACTTTACACCACATCTGCTCACATCTCCTAAAATTCCACTTTGTCCACTTAATAAAATGGCCATGAATAGCCAGTCAAAATTCAGCAGCCTGTGTGAATGGCCAATCATAATGAAATGTAGGCTCATTTATAATGACATACACTGTCCTGAGCAAAAGGCTTAGGCACCTATGTAAATTGTTCAAAAAGAGTTAAGCAACATCTTTGCCATTCATAAAACCACTACTTACTACATTAACGTTATTTGTATTTTTGTAACATTGGTGTTTAACTCTTTACTCTGGTTACATTGCTGTGCTAACATGGCACAATGCACTTGCACACAGTACATATGTAAAGCTGCTACACTTATACACTTATAACTTAAAGCATTCTAACTTAAAAATCCTAAAAAAAACTTCTAATGTAGCGTACATATTTCACCTTTAACTTGTGTTGCTCCTTGTTTAAGACGTTGTTCTTTTTATTTTAGATTTGTGTTTTCTTATGTGTTTTAGATTTTTCAGATTTGTGTTTTTAAATTTAAAATTGTACTTACCTTTATACTTATTTTTACTTTACTTGTATTGTTTGTGTGTTTTAGAAATGTTTGAATTTGTGCATAAATTAAAATGTAATTAATTTTATTAATGTGGCAAATAAAGAATCCTGAATCTAGAATCTTGTATATTTTATAGCTGTTACCAATTTGTGCAATAAGAGTGAGAGATAAAAGTGTGATACATATTGTATTAGAGGTCCTGAGGAACTACACTACAGATATCCGTTTAAAAAGTGAAAAAGGATGGTGTCTACGTGTCATTGAACAATAAAAAGCCGTGCTACACGAATGTATTTTTACTCTGTTTCGGCATAGGAGGATCTCAAGGGCCATGATCAGTTGGCATAATGGCACGGTCCCCAGCCACCAGGAAGAGGAAGAGAGCACGGACGAGTACCAAAGATCAGAGTGTGTCCTCGGCTACATCCCCGTCATCTACTACAGCACTCTCCTGTGTGTGGGAGTGCCAGGTAAGGCCAGCATAGCATCTGAACAAACGTCAGAATTCTAAAGGAATACATAACAAAGTAGACTGCCATTTAGTGACCGTAGGTCAGGCCCGTACTGTACTTGGCACATCATGCCATATTCTGTGTCAATCAGTCAAGCATGTAATTAAGAAATCTAGACATGGGGAAATCGATCAATCGGTCAATCAGCCAGTCAGTTAGTCAGACACTCGATCAATAAGTTAATAAATGAATTACGGGAACGTTTGAAGGTTAAACCACAATGTTGTCTTTTTGTGTGACCCACACTTCACTGGGGTCATGGAAACACCAGGAGGACACACTGTCCACTTTATCAGAAATATGTACCTTGTATGTTCTTATTTTCGTGTATTTATTGCCTACGGCAACCTACGTTCAACTAATTATCTCTCACATCCAACCTTAATCCTAAACCTGGCCCTAAATCTAATCCTATCCCTAACCTCAGTCCAATACCTGTTCCACATCCTAAGCGGTTAAGAGTTTCAGGACATTTGTTAATAATTTAAACATCTGTAAACAATTTAATGGGGAGTTCCGAAATAAAGTAAAATCAAAGGTTTCAAAAAACCAAACAAAACAGACTGAACAAAAGAAATAAAATGTAAAAAGAAACACACTGAACATACTGATGTTGGTAACTCTGCACTACTTGTGCCCAGTTTACAGAATGTAGTCCACCTGTTGTCCCTCATCGCTCTCATTCGTCTCTCCTAGTGAACATCCTGACGCTGGTGGCCCTGTCCCGCTTGGCTGCTCGCACCCAGAAGGCTTTGTACGTGTACCTGCTGGCCCTGACCGGCTCGGATATCCTCAGCCAGCTCTTCATCATCTTTGTAGGGTTCCTGCTGGAAACAGCTGTGTTCCACCGCGACGTTCCTGTGGCGCTGTTGCGCTCCGTCAGCGCTTTGGAGTTCGCCGCCAACCATGCGTCCATCTGGGCCACCGTGCCGCTGACCGTTGATCGTTACGTTGCCCTGTGCCACCCATTGCTGCACCGGCAGATTAGCTACCCAGCCCGAGCACGGCGCATTATTGCTGCGGTCCTGACACTGGCGCTGGCATCTGGTGTGCCCTTCTTCTGGTGGTCGGACGTGTGGAGAGTCAGCAGGCCCCCCGACACCTTGGACTCTGCTCTCATCTGGACGCACGTAACCATCATCTATTTCCTGCCATGCAGCGTCTTCCTGGTGCTCAACTCTCTAATCTTCCTGCGGTTG
Organism: Hydrocynus forskahlii; assembly: GCA_037974365.1. Taxonomy (NCBI): domain Eukaryota; kingdom Metazoa; phylum Chordata; class Actinopteri; order Characiformes; family Alestidae; genus Hydrocynus; species Hydrocynus forskahlii. The sequence goes on along the minus strand of JBBPCX010000114.1, from coordinate 46,122,696 downwards.
CGGAGGCGTCAGCACCAGCAGAGGTGCCAAGAGGAGAGCAGGCAGCAACGGGCGGTGGCTGGCAGGCTGGGGAAGACCACGGCCATGCTGCTGGCCATCACCTCCGTGTTCACGGTGCTGTGGGCCCCTCGGACAGCCGTGGTGCTCTACCACCTCTACGTGTCGTCCGTTCACAGGGACTGGCGTGTGCACTTAGCCTACGACCTGGCCAACATGCTCGCCATGCTCAACACCGCGGTGAACTTCTTCCTCTACTGCTTCGTCAGCAAGCCCTTCAGAGCGGCTGTGAAGGATGTGCTGCTATTAAGGGGGGTGCCACTGCACCCGCCGAGATCCTTCCGCCACCGGCACGCCTCCGCCAACACTTCCAACTCTTCTCTGTCCAGCGGGACCAAGCGTTATCACAGAGATGCCACTCCACTCTCCGCTCTCAGCGCACATGTCATCGCATAGCCCAACCTGGCCTGGACGTCAGATTGTGATCTATGGGAAGCTCTTCTACCTCTTATCTTGAGTGATGGGGTACTAGGTCTGTCCTTAAGGGAAGAGTTGGGAAGGGATAACAACTCATTTTTCCATACACTAAATGTAGTTCATCAGTCAAGGGTGTATAGTTATAAGCTAATAGAAACAATGGAGGCTCATATCTGCCAATTACCATCATGCAATCTGCAAGACTAAATCATCACACACTTGGCGTTCAGAAAGGCTTGCTGGTTTCTGATACTACAGCATATTTTACTCTATAAACATGGACAAAAGTATGTGCCTAGGTAAAAACAGTTGTAGAAACCTGTACCTTTGTCTGCTGGAAAAGATCACAACCATCACCTTTGAGTTCATGGGCAGTGGGTCCAGCCTGCAGTCCTGGTTTACTATTACCTCCATGTGCCAACCCAACCTGATCTCATGACTTTTTGTGCAGCCATCACGAAATACAATTTTATCAAATTACGTGCTGCGATCACAATTTAGGGCTTTAATTCATGCTAGGACAATGCTTCACTTTTTCGTGCTAGGACAACGCTTCACTACCCTATGTATTTTAATGTGTAGTGCGTAACTGCCAGTATCTGTGCTAACTGGTGACTGTTAGGGTTAGGGTTAAGGTTACGGTTAGGGTTAGGGTTAGAGTTAGGGTTAGGGTTAGGGTTTATGTTTAGGGTTAGGGTTACAGTTAGGGTTACAGTTAGTGTTAGGGTTAGGGTTACAGTTAGTGTTAGGGTTAGGGTTTAGGGTCAGGGTTAGGGACTTTCCCCGTCTCAAGGCATTTCAACCTGTTTTAACCGCTTTGCAAACAGAAACGATAAGGAATCAACTCATTATTTTTCTCCTACTGTCCCTCAGTCACCAGTTACTGCTGATACTGGCGATAGTGCGCATTAAAATGCAGATTAGTGAAGCGTTGTCCTAGCACAAAAAAGTGAAGTGTAATTCATGATGGCTGCACGAAAACTCGTGAGGCCGGGCTCGCCAACCATTCAAGGGGAATGAAGAATGCACTTAGTCTACAACATGGCTAACATGTTAGCCATTAACTTCTGATTGTTTCTTCAACAAGCTCCTCAGACAAGTCATGAAGCCACTGCTGCTCCTACAGGAGCTAAAGTATGATTATACAATACTAATTAGGATTGATAAACAACTGCATATACAACATAAATAGACATTTGTAGGAATCAGTTTCAGGTATGCTTTCAATTGTGATGTATTTTTGTCCATTTCTACAGAGACCACATCATTTATATTTCTTAACAGTTTGAGGCAAGTGTATGATGGTTTAGGTCTGCAAGAGTATCCAATACTCCAATTGGTTGTTAGCTATGTTAGCCATGTAGCTCCATTGTTCACCACTGTGAAACTTGATCAAGGTCTGATGTCTTCAAAAAGTTGCAAAAATCCCAGTGGTTCCAGAGTTGGTCCTATCGTCATTGATGCCACAGCCATCTGTGGACGAGCATAACTGGCCGTCCCTCTCCACCATCACTCTACTGCCTGTTGGCTGAGAAATGGAACTAGCAGTTAGTCAAGCTGTCCAATGAGATGTTGGCGGCTTTGTATGACTCATAGGAGGCAAGTGGTTGCCTTCACCCTCCCAACTTAGTAGCATCCTGTGATGGGGAGACCCAGCTAGCATTGCCCACATCATTTGGAGAACATTTCTCACTTTAGAATCATGTCAAGCATCTATTGATATAATATGATTCTGATGTTTTTTGAGGAAACTAGGCCATGATGTCCTCAAAACCCGAGTCTCTGACTCTCCCATATCTTACCGAATGCACATAATAAGACCAAAAGACTCAAAAGCTCATTCCTCACCTGTTGCCATGAAAATAGCATTTTTCTGTAGTCTTCAAGAGCACAGGGTTGATGGACAGCTGCCAATCACTCATTCCACCTCCCTGCCATTTATCACCTCCATTCCAGAGTTGTGTATGTAGATGTGTGTATGTGTGCGTATGGTTTTTCTACAGCTTCGTTGATGTTTATTGCTCCATCCGTAGCAGGGATAGTCATACCTCAGCATACAGTAATTATTTCTAATTATCACAGACATATTTTGGCTCATTTTGAGTATTGTGTCTTAAAGTTTGCCACAAATGGCTGCGACTCAGAAGCTGATATCATTTTTATTACTATGTGAATTCACTGCTTGGCAGCATCAGTATTTCGCTTTGTTAAGTGGTATGGTCATATTTGTGTAGATATTCAGAAAACATGTACTTTATATATGAGAATCATACATTCCCATCAGATTCCTGATTCCTGTTATTTACATGTCCATGTTCATCACCTGCAGTGATAAAATTGCATTACTGTGTCTATGAATTTTTCTATGGTGGGTTGCTGTGGGTGATTTCTTTCAAAATCTGCAGAGATCCTAATTGCAGCACACAAAAATCTTTCTTTTTTGCTTATGAAATATATACAGTTCTAAAAAAAAATGGTCCCAAATCATGAATCTAAAATAACAGAGAGCTGCATTACATGGAGAATGAAATAAATCTCCAGAATGTGTCATATGTGACTATAATACTAATTATAGTCTAAAAATTATAATTACTAAAATGATTAAGCACATAATTGTAGAATATTACTTATTATTATGTATTACTATATTATTTCATTGTACATTATATATATATATATATATATATATATATATTAGTATATCAGTTTTCACTGAGTAACTCCTTGGTTAAAATAACTTAATATAAGACCTACTGTGAGAAGAATTTAATTTCAAACTTCTAGAATTTTAAGCTATGATTATATTGATAGAGTATCAGCAATCAAATTCATTTGACAAAAGATTTCAGACTTTTGAGTTATTTCATTCTCCTGTAAAACTATGTTAAGGAGATACAAGGTTTTGCTCTGACAGCAATGATTTATTATATTATATTATATTACATTGTATTATATCATATTATATTATACAGCCATGGAGAAAAATAAGAGACCGCATCATGTTTTTTCTGGTTATTTCTTTTGTAGTCTGTGGGAGTGTGTCTGTGTAAAATGTGCATGTCACTATTGTTTTATAGACTATTGACCAAACTTGATTCAAAATTGTTTTGAGAAAATCTTTAAATAATACATATAAATAATTTTATTATACCTTGGAAATGTTAAACTACACAACACTCTTCCATTATTTTACAACTGCAACAATTAAAACAGACATGTTAAGAGCAGAGTGTGTGTGTGTGTGTGTGTGTGTGTGTGTGTGTGTGTGTGTTTCATCCATCAGAAACTGAATCAGGAGTGAAGCTGCTGGAATACAGACCATAG
>JBBPCX010000114.1:46107699-46118798 GCA_037974365.1 Hydrocynus forskahlii | reverse complement strand
AAATGTATATATATTACAGAAAATGAATGAAATGTATATATATATATATATATATATATATATATATATTAATCCTTACAAGGGTAGCAGGTCGCGAGCCTATCCTGGCATCAGGAGGCACAAGGCATGGGGCTCACCCTGGGTGGGGCAAATGTATGTATACATTTTGTCAGTTGCATAATAACTTAATACCTTAATACCCCATAAATCTTTATTTCTTACACCAGAAATATTTGCATTTGTGCACATTGAACTGCTCTGCGGCTGGAATAAAGTATCTGACACAGTGCTGTATTCACTCTCTGCCCTCTTTCTGCTTTCTTGTTGGATATTCTGTAATACTGCATTGCTTGCTATTGTGTTAAGTCTTCTTTTTGCACTCTGTGTAGTCCGGTCCACACTTGCTTCCTATTTTCTTTCATTGTGTAATGTGAAGCTAGTTGAAAAAACAGTAAACACCATGACGTCACTTGACTTGTTTATGCTTGGGCATCTATTTGAATGAAGCATATTACAGCACAGCCGATCAAAACAGAGCTCATTTGCATAGCAGTGATAAAGACACAGTAACAGAAACAGTCTGTGTAAATATAAAAAGAAGACAAGGTGGAAAATAGTTGTGTAAAACTTAATTATGACCGTTTTTAGTATTATTATAGGGCACAGAAATGACAGGAATGGATCTCACAGAAATGACAGGTGTAAGATCTGAATTACATTCATTGTATCTGCATCCACACATATTCATAGATGCATGGATGTATTTAAATAAAACTGTTAAAACAAATAAATAAATGTAAATAAATCAGTGTGTGTGTGTGTGTGTGTGTGTGTGTGTGTAAGCTTAAAAAAACAGACAAATTTACTTTATTTATTTATTATTAGATAATCACACGTGGGAGATGGCATGCACGGTGCGCGTGCCCGTGGCAGGGTGCGAGCGTGCACGCGCGCCCCAAACAGCCAGACAGAGCGCGAGCTCTAGGCAACAGAGCTTCGAATCGCTGCGTTATAGCCTCAAAAAAGTCGATTTTTAGTGCTTTATTCCTACATAACACCACGATTTAGCAAAATTACAGCCACAGCCAGGTCTGCAGTGCTGGATGAGAAGACAAAGAGCGTTTTGTTTAGAGTTTAGAGCCTCTTGAGCACCAAACTTGAGCACTAAACGTCGAGATGTGCACCCTGTTTCCAAACGCAGTTTGGACACTGACAGGCACACGCTGAGGGGACACAGCCAATTCACCACACAGGTAAGTTCAGTTCCCTTTTCAACAGACCACGTCTTATTAGGTGCCTCAGCTTTAAACCTGGAGGGTTTTCCCCACTAAAGGACACACTTAGGGTCACTCTTTCAAGCCAGTGTTATATTACGCACGAGCAAAAGTTTTATACACCATACGGACAAAAGTATTAGGACACACTTGTTTTCCAGGGTTTTGGGCTAGACCCCTTACTTCCACTGAAGGATCATCTTAATGCTTCAGCAGACCAAGACATTTTGGACAACACCATGCTTCCAACTTTGTGGACCCAGTTTGGGGAAGAACCTTTTCTATTCCAGCATGACTGTGTCCCAGTACACAAAGGATGAGTTCGGTGTGGAAGAACTTGAATGGACGCACAGAGCCCTGACCTCAACCCCATCCAGCACCTTTGGGATGAGCTGGAACAGAGATTGCGAGCCAGACCTTCTCATCCAACATCAGTGCCTAACCTCATAATTGCTCTACAGAATGAATGGACACAAATTCCCTCAGAAACTCCAAAATGTTGTGGAAAGCCTTCCAAGAAGAGTGGAAGCTGTTATAGCTGCAAAGGGAGACCAACTCCATATTAAAGTCTATGGATTTGAATGCAATGTCATTAAAGTCCCTGTTAGTGTAATGGTCACGCGTCCCAATACTTTTCTCCATATAGTGTAGTCGCATCTGGCCATTTGTAACTTTTTTCTGTTTGACCAAAAATACAAACAACATAAGTGCTCTTTTATGCCAGCATATCTATTCATGAGCTGCTGTTTGCGATATTTCCCCTGACTAACATAGTAACTTTTCCTGTTTTCTTTAATGTTACCTGTTCACCTGTGCAGGTGTGTGCTCAGATCTGCTCGCATCCTACTGGCCATGGCTTAGTGATGTGATTGGCTGAATTTGTCAATAACGTCACCGTCTCAGTTGTGGGTTGCTTTAATTCTTTTAAAATGATTTGAATATGTTTTGATTTTGTAAACTTTTTCGGGTGTTGGCTCTGAATGCTGCAGACATAAAATGCAGAAGGGGATCACAAACCATTTGACAGAAACATAAACTTACTGTAATTTTTTTTATTTTAAGTTGTACACATGTTCTAACTGTTCTATAGGCCTATAGTTTCACTGCACCTTAAACTATTTTAAATGTATAAGTGAAACTGACTATTCATTACACAAATTTTAAAAACAGTTTTTACATGTGTTGCAGCAAATTGTTGTCTATTACACCACATTATAGGTCTATAGGTCTTGATCCTATAATATCCCCAGCCTGCATGTTTTAGCGCAATCCCGGCTCTAACACTGTCGTTTCAACTCAGGGAAGGTTTATAGGAGGGAATGGCAGGGAGAGTCTAGACACAGGATTGGGAATTATTGGCCCAGCCTGCTTGAAGAGATGCAATATCAGCTGGATGGTAGAACTACAGGTTTTCAATAGTGAGGATAATCTCGAAAGCCCTTATAGGCACCACTTCTTTCTTGAGTTTTCAGGCAAGGACATTTGTCCAGCATGTTTGAGATGTCTAATACCCAGAATACACTGTACGATTTCCCAGATGGTGTTGATATTTTTGGTCGTGGTTCCTAAACAGTGGCCCTGTGTTGTACTGTGAGCGAGGTTCAAACATGGTCACCGTCACAGCGACCAAATACAGCCTGAGATTATTTTCTGACATTGTCTCTGTGTGTGCAGTTACGACCTGCAACTACTGCCCACCTAATCAAACACCTACAACCACTGACCACCCACTCCTTCACACACCATCGTACATCTACACACCTTCACACACACCATCGTACATCTACACACCTTCACACACACCATCATACATCTACACACCTTCACACACACCATCGTACATCTACACACCTTCACACTGCTGAAATCAGACTGTCTATAGAAGGAATAAGGGATCATATATATAAAAATTTAAGAAAATAAATGGTTTGTCATAAAAGTGTTTCTGTGTCCGCCTCACCCGGTTCATGGTTGGGTGCTGTTCCCCTTTATTTATGTATCATAGTGAAAAAGATAATGATGATAATGGGAAATGTTTTGAATAAATAAGCAAAGATGGGCATTAAAGTTGCAAACATTGATTTGCATGCATAAAGAGAGCAGTATTGTGTATCTGGATGTTACCTAGTGTGGTAGGACTGGCCTCACAGGTTCTAGAAGCAGAAAGTGTTAGCTTGTGCCCCTATGTTAAATCTAGCAGCCGTGTGAACTTGTCATGCTGCTTAGTTTCGGCACGCCGCCAGGCAAATAACCCAGAGGCTTAGGAGACGTTGAGTGATACTTTGTTGGAGGCCTTGCAGGCCGTTATTCAGTGACAGCACCCAGACCTGCTTCTAACCGATCACTCACAGAGAATGTTAACTTCTCCCACAGCTCAAGAGATGCAGGATACATTGGCTTATAATTAACTTGGTGGGTAGCGAAATGAATACTGAGCCTCTGAACTGAACCTTCAGAGTGGTTGGGTTTGATTTGGGATCAGTAGCTACTGGATTTTGGGAAATGTTACTGGTAAAAAGGAATAGGAGTTTTCTCAGAGAATATTCAAAACTATTTAAATGCAGATGCACAGTTTAGGTAAATGTGTCCATTGTTGCTGAATGAGCAGCCATTTAACTAGAATTTGTGCATCCATCCCTTGTAAAAGACTGAATAAACATCTCAGCCAAACGTTAAAGGGTCCAAATAATAGAAAACTCAACTTTAATTTCACTCCTTTTGTGATGTCATAAAAACATATTTGTGTATATCTGCTTTTATTCTGTCAACTGCAACCCCCCCATCACCTATTTAGCCCCGCCCATTCACACTGAAGTTACAAAGTGGTGTTTCAGCCTGGGCCGCTTTTTGAATGAGGAGCAACACATCAAAGCCAGGCAAAGAGGGGTTGAGTAAAAACAAATTATGGCTCTTTTTGGTACATAAAACCCATGCAAATGTGACAAATGGACCTCAGGGATTTTATTAGCCCTTTGTGTCTCCATGCATTCATCAGGTCGGCTCCTCTTTTGAGTGCATTGTAACTAATGGGGAAAAAGTCAGTATTGTTTAATAGGTCAATGAATGATTAACAGAGTGGGCTGTGTGAGCTCCATGGTTTGGAATTCCTTTTTTCAGTGGCCAGTCTTTGCCCTTGAAGTTTATTTTGTTCCCACACACACACACACACACACACACACACATACACACACACACTAGGGTATGGCACCTCTTCAGAGCAGGTAAAAGCATGTAACGCCTTAATAGCAGTGACATCATTATCACCCTGGGTGTGTTTGACGATACTGCTGAAACGATGATGCGAGACACACTCACCTTGTTTCTTCTCCATAAAGGTCCTCCCTCTCATTCTGGGGTTCTTCCACATCTAATCTTTTGTCTGTTGTGTGTGTGTGTGTGTTTGTGTGTGACAGATTCCAGGTGCTATCAAATATGGATCGCCTCATCCGCAGAGTCTGGACCGTTCTCCTTCCCCTGTCCATAACCGTTCTCTCTCTGCTGGTCTCCAGAAGGGTCGATGCAGCCCCGCAGGGTTGTGGCACCAATGTGAACTCTCTTTACTTCAACCTGTGTGACCTCAGCGTGGTCTGGGGCATCGTGTTGGAGGCGTTTGCCTCTGCTGGAGTGCTGGCCTGCATAATCCTCCTGATGGTGCTCCTGGCCAGCTTGCCATTCATGTCGGACAAAAAGAGGCGCGCCTCAGTGGGGCTGGACGCCTTCTTTCTGGTCTGCACCCTGGGCCTTTTCGCCCTGACCTTCACCTTCATCGTGGGAAGGGACTTCTCCACGTGTGCCTCGCGCCGCTTTCTGTTTGGGGTGCTGTTCGCTGGCTGCTACTCCTGCCTCCTGATGAAGGCGGTGAACCTCAACCTGCTGTCCAGGAGGGATGCTGGACCTAAAGGCTGGGTGTTATGCCTAGGAGCTTTGGGGTTATGGCTAGTGGAGGTGGTCATCAACACGGAATGGTTGATTATCACTATAGTTCGGTACCCCATTAATGCCATTTATCCCATTAACCCTGTTAACTTCACTGGAACTGTGCCTTCCGCCTTGGCAGTGCCTTGCAACATCGCAAACCAGGACTTTGTCATGGCTTTGATCTATGTTATGAACCTGCTGTTGGCCGTTGTCGTTGCGTCCGTTCCAATTCTAGCAGGCAAACACAAGCGCTGGCACAAGGACGGCATCTTCATTTTGCTAACAGGGGTGATCTCTGTGGGTATCTGGGTGGCTTGGATCGTCATGTACACCTATGGGAATGCTACGTACGGTGGTCCAACGTGGGACGACCCAACTCTGGCAATAGCTCTGGTGTCCAGCGCCTGGGTGTTTGTGCTGCTCTACACAATACCACAGGTGTGCTTCTTGACGGAGGGGGATGAGGCAGAATCAGGTTTCGGCGAAGAGCTGTACCCCAGCCGTGGAGTGGGCTATGAAACCATCCTGAAAGAGCAGAACACCCAGAGCATATTCATGGAGAATAAAGCCTTCTCCATGGACGAACCTAACACAGGTACATAACCTCTTATTTCTTTTTGCCTGTTAAAATGTGTTCCAGAGATCACATTTATACATTCAGATTTGCTATTCAGGCGTCACAGGAGGACTTTTTAAATTTAAACTAATGATGAGCTGACCCAAAACCTCACAGTTAAAGGGCTCATATGATGGAAAACGAAAATGTACATAAAAGAGTGATGTAGTTTATAAACATTGTTCAAGTTTCAAACCGTCCATAAAGTCCATAAAGTCTATATGTGGAAGCTAAGCTGCAGAAAAAAAGTCTGTTTTGAGTTAGTAAGGTCACAATAACGAATACATTTACATATATCTGCCTATTCTGAGTTTATAGGAGTTTATCCCTGCCCATTCATGCTGAAGTTGAAAGAACTGTTTCAGCTCAGTCTGCTGCACAACACGGAGAAGCCAAACCTTGTTTACATACATTGGGGACAAAGAGATGTCATTCTAAAATTAATAAAGGCTGTTTTTAGGTACATAAAATACCACAAACGTTGTAAGTGAACCTCCAGGTGCGGGGAATGTAGGAAATGGGCTCTTTAACTCAGTAATGCGTTACTGCTAAACGTCAAGACAGATTCATTGCAGTCTTTGGAGGACAATTTCATAACTCAGTTGGTAATGTATGGAAGGACAGTTTGAACTGATAGAGGGATTAAATGACAGGATCGTGAAAGAACATGAGGTACAGGAGCCGAACATACAGAAAACGGGGGAGAATTTCGCAGATGCCTGCTGCTTACTGTACTGAATTTGATATGCTGGTGTTTTAATCCACTCAGTCGCTTCTGTACTGCGAAAAGATTCTGTAGAACACAGTGTTCTCTCTCTCTTCCTTTACCCATCCCTCTGATTTTACCTTTGCTCTTTGCTCTCTTTCCTATGGACTGAGACATTGTGCTTATAGTCTACGGCAAATATTTGGCATCCATTCATTGGAAATGTTAAAAACATGCGTCAGATTGGTGACCCATCAATAGCTCACAAAAACGCCAGTATTTGTGAAGCCATTGTGGTTTAAAAAACAGAAACTGCCCGCTTTGAAGACAGAGAAAGGGAGTTTTCCCTTTTAACCTTCATCCTCGATGGCTAATGCAGGGTGTGGGAACATGTGGATGAAAGTGGAATGACTCTGCCTCATCAGTGGATGAGGGACAAAGTGTACATGGACACAGCCCAGTGTACCTTGAGTAAACACAGACTCCAATCTGTTTCTCAGAAGAGACTCCGGCTCCTGTTTACATTACCAATCTCCACAGAGACCAAGGTGTGGCTGCAGTATCAGCCAAGTCAAGTATTTCACAGAGGAAGAAGACACCCCACCCCCCCTTCCCCCTACAGATCCTTCCAGTCTTTCTCCTATTTACTCCAGAGCCTGCCAACCCTCACAGGCTCCCACTGCTGAGGTTTCTGAGTCTACTTGATATATCTGAAGCGGGCGTGTCATACGATACACAGAGCGTTGTTTGCTTAGGAGCAGTGATTTGTTGTGAGGAGAGACTGGCATGGCATATGCCACACAGGTGTCAGCTCCAGATGTGACTCCATCAACATCCAGCAGCTGTTACAAACTGTATATTTGCCTCAATTAAAATAACACGGCGTTACATAAATGTGTATATTCCTGACATTTTGAGTCTAATTTGCACTTGTAAGTATCTAAAAGTCATGAAACTTTAAAATATGAGAATTAATAAATATATAAGAAATAAGAATGGTTTTGGCCTTAGAGTCTAGTGTAACCCAAGTTATAAACATAGTCTCAAGAGACCAGTCTCATGTTCTGCGTATTCTGTTGTTTTGCATAGTGTTGCAAAACTGGTATCGGCCAAGTTTTTTTGCTGAAAACAAATTTCAATCCAGTTTATTATTTAGATTTTGGCAGATTAATAAAACATGAGTCAGGAACAGATTTCTCTCTGCTTGATTTAAATGGGCAGTTTTATGTGTAAGAAAGGTGAGTAATGTCAGGTAAAAAAAATATATATGTATGTGTGTGTGTGTGTGTGTGTGCTCAGAATGAGCCACTCATGATGAGTTCACTTCTCCACCACACACCTTGGGAGTATTTGACAACAGAGTGTTGCTCATATTATCAATATCAGATCATTTAAGACAAAAGCTAACCCTGTCCAGTTGGACTAAGGCTGAGACACATTTTATTGGACAATCCTGTATTGTGACTTAAGATATCCAGCTATGAGTCATTGTGTTTTGTCAAATATGATTCAGATGGATTACAGCAGAAAATGCATGATGGTTGAGAAAGTGTGTTAGAAATGTAAATGGAAAGTTTCATTTTGACATTGTATTTTTTTCAGGTAATAAGCCAGTGTCTCCGTACAGCAACTACAACGGTCAGCTCCGCAGCTCTGTGTACCAGCCCACTGAGCTCGCCCTGATCACCAAGGGAGCGGGAAGTGTGAGTGCATACGTTTTACCATCACTGTTTTGCCTATGCAGACACACACATACAGGCGTGTGCAAGTCCTCCCGGTATTACTGGCCTGTTATACAGCTTAGTTGCTGTCTAGCAATGGAGATATGCAAAAGCCTCATAAAACTTCTTACCGACATTTTTGTTTTTTGTAATTTTCTTGTGTCCGAGCATGAGTTCTCATCTGTGAAGCATCTTTCACACACATATTTCCCCATTTCATGCTCTGTCGAGGCAGCAGATGGACGTGTCCTTTGAAACCGTGATCCCGCGAGCCAGCCTGGGCTCACCCCACAGCCACAGCGGCAGCAGCAGTGCCTCAACACGGCCTGAAGACTCGCCCCACGGACCGAAACATGTCACTAACGTATGCAGCCCGACCCGTTCTTCTCTTTCTCTTCTCCCGTCATCATCCTCTGCCATCTCTGTTCATTGTCTTCATCTCTGGGGTGTCCTTTTCTCTGGGGTTCACTGTTTTGGTTTGTTGGCACTGATCCGCTGAAACTGATCGTTATAAATATGCACTGGCAGTCAAAAAGAATCACTCAAATGAACATATTTCAGACATTCATGCTTAGCACCTGTTTTGAAGTGTTTGAGAGAATCTATCCCTTATTTTCAGTTAAAAGAGGAAAACCACAGAAATGAAACAGCATACTGCTCAGTTGAGGGCATGTTTTGAGGAAATTCAGGTGATAACATGGCCACACAATTCACACATTTACATACCAGTGTGAGTTTTCGGACTGTGTTGGAACATGTCGATAAGAAAACTCCAACCACTATAGAAGAAGATATAGAAGATATGTGAACAGCAGTGAAGAATGCTTGTGGAAAAGGTTCTTTTAGATCATCTGGACTCAAGCTTTTTGGTGGTGTCCTAGTGCAATTTGTATAGTGGACCGAAGGCCATAAAAACAAAACAGTATGCAAATAAAGAAAGTTGGTAATTTCCACATCATTTTTTGCACTGTCATTACTAAAATATACTATTAAAATGTTTGACCCCCCCATGGAATGAGAGGTTAGGGTTATGATAACTAGCAGAACAAATCAGATATTCTCACAGGCAACACTTTATGGAACCCCGCTTTAGATAATTGAACCTTTATGAATAAAAAGAGCTTTGAATTCAGACTTTTGAAAAGACTGAATTCAGAAGTGTCCTCCAAAGTAGTTAACCATACATATGTTAACACAATTAGTGTGGTTCGGTTTACTCCTTTTAACAACAACTGTGTTGATCTAACTTTAGGGGTTGATTGGATTAATAAATCCACTAGTCGGTGCCGTAGTCAGCCTTCAGTGCCTGAAGTACAGCAGTAAAAACGGCAGTGTATAGCCAGGAGAAGAATCCAAATATCTGCAAATTTTTCTGCTAAGCCTGAAGCCCAGAGTAATTTTTTTATGTGGAAATACCACATCACAAGTTGAAATACAGAATTTGCAAGCCAGATTTCAGTAAGCCCAGGTTTGAGTTCTGTATCTGGTTGGACAGATCTGTTTAACTGACACGCAAAACTCATTTTGTTTCTTGGATTGTCAGATCCAGATTAAATAACAAGAAATTGAATAATAAAAATAAATAATTTGCCAGTTATGGGTCACATTTCTTCCTTTGCAGTTTTGACACATTTGAATTGTGTAAAATCAAACACCTATTTTTTGAGTGTAAAGTGGCCCCTCAACACACTGATAAACAGTTTTGTGTGATTCCTCAGTTTGCATTTACTTTTGGTGCAAAAAAACAAGATTTGAGCTTTTAGACGGTCAGTGTATATAAACACATTTGCCTTTGTGTATGACCATCCTCTGAACACTAGACTATTTATACATACTGTTCATTGACAAATCAAGCAATTCAAGCCCCTTCTATGAATGCAGAGCTCATCGCCACTCATTCCAGGACTCTCTTCATGACAGAAGATCTATATCTCCTTTCATCATGTTCCTTCTCTTGCATTCTCTCATTTGTTGAAGACTTGCGTTTTTTCGGTGTACAGTCTTTGCTTTCTCCTCTTTGTGAAGGATGCTCTTCACTCTCTGTCTCGCTCACTGTGCCTTGTCCTTCACTCTTGCAAGATCAGGTTCCTTCCTGGAATGCACCTGTTTCATTGTCCTCTGCATTTGTTATGGTTCTGTGGCCTTTCCAGCTGATCCAAGACCAGTTTTATATGTTGTTTTTATGTAAGCAAAAGACAAACAGTTGTGTCCATTCTCTCATTAGTTCCATGCTCTGGTATTGGCTAGGGTCCCGGTTGCAGGAACACAGGGATGCTGATGACTCAATTTGGACACACGAAATGGAAACAGAGCACAACAGCTGGGCAGCTCCATGATTGTGTTGCGATTAAGCTGTATTGTCATCCTTGAAAAAGGATATTCCAGTCGTTTCATGAACATTTTTATTTTGTTCACAAAGACCCTGATACATCCGCACATCAGTCATGCAGCTGCGCCTTTCGTTATTCAAATAATACTGCTAGCATAAAGCTGAACACAGACATTTGAATAATAATTTCACACCACATGTTTCTGTTTTGGAAAAACCTTTTAAACTTAAACTAAACTTTAAACTAAACATTTCCAATGGGGTGGTAGTAGCCTAGTGGGTAAAACACTCGCCTGTATGACCATGAAATTGCAGGTTCAAACCCCCCCCACTTTCTACCATTGTGTCCTTGAGCAAGACACTTAACCCTCAGTTGCTCCAGAGGGACTATCCCTGTAGCTAAAGACTGCAAGACTGTCCCTGTAACTAATGACTGTAAGACTGTCCCTGTAATTGAAGACTGTAAGACTGTCCCTGTAACTAATGACTGTAAGACTGTCTCTGTAACTGATGACTGTAAGACTGTCCCTGTAAC
>JBBPCX010000114.1:46089110-46101851 GCA_037974365.1 Hydrocynus forskahlii | reverse complement strand
AAACACTGCTGTAATCGACACTCTCCTCTCACAATGAGACCAGTTGGATGGTGAAACACTACTAGAAGTACGTCAAACGTAATTATTGCCATTTTGTTTAAGAGTGAACGAGAGATTTGTTTTCTTTGAATTATTCAAGTTCTGTAAAAATGCTGCATCATTTCTCTTATTTTGATGTTTTGACATTTCCTTTCCAGTTATGCTTTAAAGAACAATGTTTTTATTTGGAAATTAGGAGAAATATTGTCAGCAGTCTTTAAAAACTGAGACAAAGCTGTTCAGTTCAATACTTGCACCTAGAAAAGATCAAACCTGAGAAACTGAACATTTTGCAGTGGTCTCTTATTTTTGTCCAGAGCTGTATGTGCAATACAAGAGTGCCAGATTCATGCTCATCTAAATACTTCACAAAGAGATGCGTCTTCAGTGAGGGAGTGTACTTTTCAGCCAGTCAGTGGAAGTTCACTTCACCACTTGGGTCCAGGACAGATAAAAGAGTTTCATGCTTGCCCTTCACGCACCTTGAAGGATGGTGGGTCAAGCTAAGCGGTACTTGAAGCTTGAAGGGCTCTTGGTACTGGTTGAGTTTTGCCCTTTGCCATCAGGTAGGGAGGAGCAAGTCTATTTTGGTAGATCTGCACAAGCAGATTTCTGAAAAACAAACTACTCCCTAAAATATTATTTTTCATGGGTTCTTTACAAAAAGCAGATTATTGTATACAGAACCATGAACACTTAAAAAAAAAAACATTTCAGCCCAGAAATGGTTCTTTACCTGGTTAAATGGTTCTTCATTTTTGCTAAATGTGCCAACATAGAAGTTAAAGGCTACTAAAGTGCTGAGCAAATAGAATGAATGGAAATGAACATAAACGCAGTCCAAAGTAACATTTACATATTTACATATCGTTTACATATTTACACATACATATATGTATATATTTTGCTATACACATGTCCATATTTTCTATTTCTAGATTGTATAGTGTACATATTATACTGTACTGTTGATATAATATTTTATTCTATTCTATTGTTTTTTCATTTTTGCCGCTCTTACCTTAGTTCGCTCCACTTTCTGCCATGACAATGCAAATTTCCCACTTGTGGGACTAATAAAGGTTTATTTTATAAAGGTTTTCTTATCTTAAGATTATTGATGTCTCATTTAATGTGAAGAACAACACACGTTTGGTTCTTGACTTATTAGTGCACTTCTACTGCTTTATCATTACTATAATTGACTGCCTGAATAAGTAGATTTACATATCATTTTCAAATACGACTTGTTTGTAAAGAGGCAGCAAGTAGACAAATGTTAAAAATGAATGTGAATGTGAAGGCGGTGCTCTGTCCTGTATGTATGTGACGCAGTGAAGTATGTCCAGCTTGCAGTGGCATTAAGCCTTTCGTACAGTACTGTAGGTGTGACAGATACAAATTAAGGACAAGAAACACTAGTATTCCTTTAAGTAGCCATTCCTAATCAGCCCACAGTACACAGCTGCCTAACTGAGAGCTGGCCTGGAGCCTGATATGACAGGGCGGCTGTGTTTCCACACTCTTCTAACCTTCAGCACCAGAGACCAGCCCTCCTGCTCTGGGCAGCTGCGGATCAAATGTTCTGCACTTCTGGTAAAACGAGGAAGCTGAATCTAGGTAATATAATAAGCTCATCGTGTACAGACCCACAGCAGACTGCAGGACTGGGGACGTGGCAAGAAATGACATGTGAATTCTTCATCATGAAAAATCAATGGAGAAATTTTACAGCTCCTCTTGACCTCCCACTTATAGCGGAGGTTACACGACACTTCATCTCCTCCAGCTCCCAGGAGGACAGGAGGACAATGGGGAAGACACTATATACATACTATAGTCAAGACAAGTCAAGTCGGTTTATTGTCATTTTAGCCATATACACAGTACACAGTGAAACGAAATAACGTCCCTCCAGGATCGTTTTGCGACACAAAGAACAAAAACAGACCCGCAAAGAACAAAAATAGAATCAACGTTAGTGCTGACAGGACAAAATACACAGAGTGCAAAGAGAGCAAAAGAGAGAGAGAGAGCAAGAAAAACACAAGCAACAAAAAAACAACAGGACAAGACAACAGTGCAGCTAATTTTTGAATGAATACAATATCCAGAGAGTATAGCAATAGTTTGGTGTGCAAAAATGCAGGAGGTAGACAGCAGTAAGTAATCAGATAAGATAAGATAAGATAAACCTTTATTAATCCCACAAGTGGGAAATTTGCATGGTCACAGCAGAAAGTGGACAGAACAAAGATAAGAGCAGCAAAACTTAAAAACAGTAGAATAAAATAAAATGCTAGACCAACAGGACAGTATAAAATGTACACTTTACAATCTAGAAATCTGCAATAAAATATGGACATGTGTGTTATAAAATATATGCATATTTTTTGTAAAGTATATGTAAACTGTATGTAAAGTTAGATAAGTATGTATGTATGTGCATAATGAGTATGTGTAAATAAGTACAGAGTGGATATATAAATAAATATAAGAACACTGTGGATACACACACACACACACACACACACACACACACACACACACACACAGGTACACAATGGAGTGACAGGCATTGACAAAAACAGGACAGAGGATGTGCAGAATACAATAAATACCAGGGGTTTACAGGGGCAGTTGTGGTGTAAGCTGTTTAAGGCAGAACAGTTCATTGTGTACGTGAACCACTGTGTAAGTAGAGGAACTATATGTCCAAAAGCATCCAGACATTCTAGTGTGTAGCCTTTCCAGAAGAGTAGAGGTTGTTACTACAGCTCAATACCCTTGATTTCAGAAGAAACACTGGAAAAGCATGTTTCTGCAAATTCTTTTGACTGACTTAAGCTATTAAACTCAGATTAGCTCAAAGATTCTGGCGATTACTAACTATAGACCAAGATCAGTGGAAGTGAATGTATTCAAATGTGAAAGTTTTCAAAAGTGAATGTATTCAAATACTCCCCTGTGATGGAGTGCTGAACTGTCCCGGGTGTTTCTCTGCCTTTTGAACTATGAGGGATATCTCCAGCAATTGCCCCCCCTGACCATGACTCTGGTTCATATGAAAGTTAAATTCACTGTTTCTCTCTAAGTTGATTTTAAAGATTGTTTGAGATTTAGTGTGGCAAGACTTCTAGATCTAAACTGATATACGTGCTCAAAAGTGATGGGACAAATTTTATAGTTTTTTTTCTGGACTATCCAGCACATATGAATAAAACTATATATGCTAACTCTAAAAGGATGATGGATGGTTTACTAGTTTACTACTGGCCACTGGATAGATTCTGTTCATTTTCCACAACATGGTACCAGCATGACTTGACTTTACTCACATTTTGGTACTTGGTTCATTATTCTTTCTCCACTGCAGTTTGTGCTCTTTCAATGTAGCTGCTGAAACTGCTAGAAACTGTCATGACATCATCTTCAACAGGACAAACACATTCGCATTGGAAAATAAGGGGTGACGTTCCTGATTCTCGATATGTGGTTCTGCCCTATTGCTGGTCAAGTAATCAGCAGTGTTCTCACGTCACATTCTGGTTCCTGCTCAGCTCATTTGGAACCATGATGGAATAGGTACGAAAAGTAGTCCTGGGTATCAGGTTCTGGATTTGACTAATGGAAAACAAATTGAGAAAACTAAAGGCAAATAGAGTTAAGTAGAGCAATGAAAAAAAGCTACTTTATTCGCACACTTGCTACATATTGGGCGTCACCTTGTTTATACAACCATCCAATAGTGTCCATGTCCCAGTGGTCAGCACTGGTAAAGAGGTCACCCCAGGAACCACTTTTGTACTCAGAATTAATCCATCAGTGTTTGGCTGGTTTAGTTCATTTAAACGATTTAAATGAGTAAAGTGATTATTTTAAGTATAAAATTCTTGATATTTAAGATCAACAAAATTAATGTACACATGTTGGTCATACTCACTTTATTTATTGTTTATTGTTGAGTAGTTACTCTTACATGATTTAGAAGGTTTCCTCAAACCATTCCAGTTTAACTTTAAGTGCTTTTACAATTAACTTTGGGTACCAGAAAATTGGAACTGTGCTTTTTCTCAATAAAAGTTCCAACTGTATGTTTTTTTATGATTATTATACCTGTTCAATTCTGGTACTAGCAGGACCTTTAGAAACACTCACATCTGAAGCAAGTTCATGAACCCAAAAAGCTTTCTTGGAATCTACACGACTGTGTGTCAGACATTTGTGTGAATGTGTGAAGAAAGAAACGTCCACCATATTGTGAGCACAGCTCGTGTTAAGCAATAGTAAGAAAGACAACATAGTTAATGTTTCACCTCACTGTTTATAGTTGTTCAGTTTTCAGTTCTGACTCCTGACACGAGTGTGTAAACATGTAGACGTGTGAGTCAGTCCAGAACAGGGCAGTATTTCAAACTAGGACAAAGAAATGAGTCACGTTTATTTATGAAATACATTCATATTAAATGTTACTGTTTACAAAGTGCTGTACAGGCACAAAACGGTCATAAAAATAAATTACAAATGTAACATATTACACACATAACCATCCATCAAATCATTGATCATTTCACCGATTTTTTTAAGGGAAACTCATACAGGTGTGTTTTGAGTTATTTTCTGAAGAGCTTTACAGGCTAATGGTGTTATTAGACAATATGTGTTTGTGTGTTGTGGCCATGTGTCAAAGCTTTACTTCAACCCACGCTGAACCGTCCACCTCTTGTTGACAAACACGTTCCCATCATAAAGGCAGTCACCCACAGCCAAACACAAGCTCACACACTTCTACAAAGGCTTCACTGTTCCACACAAGGTCACTCAGATAGGATAAGCATGTGGTTAGCAGCCTGTGCTGCATGTTTGCTGCGCTGTGTATAACCATCATGGCCACGTCCTAGTAGTGACCACATCTTTTCCAGCCTCCAGGTTTCTGCGTTTTAATAAGTAGGTCGACCAGAATTGCTAGAAAGCCTCCGGATGACCTTGTGTTGTCAAGATACACAGGTATGTTTGTGTCAAATGTCTAAATCTAGCACATTTAGAGGAGGAACTGCAATCAAACTGCACCTGCATGTACAACATGTCATACGAAAACAAGCACTGCTGGTTTGTGTTCCATGTAAATACATACTTGTGTACTTTTGTGTTTATGTAAATACAGGCACACTGACACAGGCCTATACATGCACTTTCACATATTTTCGCTGGTGCCTTAGTCTCTATACAATGTCTTCAGGAAAACATTTACATTCAAATAGCAAGGATTTCTTTTATCTATTTCCGTTATAAATTTCAGTGTTGATTCCTTACAGCCTCGCAGGACTGCAAAACTTGGCAGACCACTAAACTCACTTAATATTTTCATCTATCAAGCTCCGCTGAAAAAGTCCACTGATGTTTCCGTCCCTTCCTTCCACTGCTCTGTGATTCTGGGCACCTGAAAGGATGTGCAGATGTTCAAGAAGCCTTTACTGAGAAAAGGAAACGGACACAAAAGAAGAATATGTGGATATTGGGCTCCTTATCTGTGGGCCCAAATGCTGCTGCCATTGCTCTCCTGGCACAGTTAGAAGCTCAGCTGATGGAGCTGTCAGCAGACCAAGTTGCAGCTGACCAAAGTAGACTTAGGTTCTTTTTGGATCATTGCATCAAAGGAATGTCCTTATCTCACAATAATGGCTGCCCTTCACAACAACGTATTAATGCAAATCTGGCTTTTCCACCGTGACCAAATTCACAAACAGACCTTGGAGTGAGTCTCTCATCCAACCCACCTCTACTGGTGTTTCAAGCTCAAGTATCACACTGACTCTGAAAGTAAGAAAGTGTTATCATTATTTTAAGAACATAGGTTACAATTACAAAATTCTGCTCTGGAATTCACTTAGTGTGAATATTAAAGTTACGTTTTTGGTATGTGTTCGTTCACAACACAGAAAAGGAGATGAACACCGATGTGCTGCTGGAGGATCACTCAGCATCATATTATAGCTTTTTAGTAATGGATTAAAAAATATTTGATTTTTCATGTGAATTTTCTGAACAGCACCCCATATGTGGGCTCCTTTCTGTGTCTGAATGTGAATTTTGTGTCTGTACCAAAGGAATTACTTTTTACATTTTCTTTTACCAAAGAAAACTTGAATATAGATACTTGGTCATTAAACACCGTGTCCCAGTGGGCCTTGGCAACATGAGGTGATAAATAGGTGGGCCTGAATGTTGAGATCCATGGCATTTAAGCATGTGTGAGGCAAGCACTGAACTCTGCTTCACCTCACAGCCCAGCAGTCTTAAACCAAGGGACCAGTTTATAAGTTCTGGCTCCAAAGGTCAAAGTGGCTCCAGGAAAAGGGACGTTTGTATGTGGATTTGTGTGTTTACGTCACTTTTAAGGAGTTTTATATGGAATTTTTTAGTCTAATTGATGTGCTTCTCATACTCCCTAATGCTCTTTGTGTTCTTTTCAATATATTCATTTCTCTCAGTATTTCACTGTGATTTCAGCTGAAAGCATCAATACCAATAATGTTTGAATTGGTTTATTTACTGACGCTTGAAAAGTCTGAAATGGTGCTTGAAAAGATGGAGATTATTTGCTAAGTTATTTGTAAATACATTTAAACGATGTGCACTTGATCTATTTGTTCATTTAACAAATGAATATCAACCCTGCAAGCTTTTGTTAAAAATTGTGTATCATCATTGTCCTTGTCATAATGATGAGCCACTGCTCTTCAGAAGTTGATGTCCCGAGTTGTTTCTCAAAGGGAATGCACCAATTCCCATTTGGACTCACGTGCATGCTCTTCATTTGTTCTTAATTGGTGTGTTCGCATGGATCCCTGTCCATGTTTGCCTGGTTGCCCCTGCAGTATTCCTGTGGGGAGACGTTTTGTTGTACCTAGTGATTTACCATAATACACAATGGCTTCACACCACAGGAAGCTGCAGAGCAATTACTACTCAGTGTACATCAACACAATTATCCAGGCAGCCACTCACTATACATACAGAGGATTTGGTTCTTTCTTGAACGTTAACATTTGTAGGAAAGTATGCAGAAGCCCTTCCAAAGTCTGGAAGCAACATTAAGATAAACAGGATTTTAGTTCCGGAAATGACAGCCAGTATTGTGTGAACTAATGTGCCAGGAATGTGCTAATACCAACAATAATGCACAAAAACATTAACAGGCATTTTCATGTAAGAAGACTCAACTCTGTGGGACTGAAAGGAACCATAGCTGTTCGAGAAGCTGTAGCTGAGAAAAGGAAACAAACAAAAAAGAGGAAAATCCCCGCTAGGTCTGCACAAGCCCGGTCTCACGATATACAATCTAATCAAAATACGTGCTGCGATCACGCATTAGGGCTTTTGTCGTGCTAGCATAACGCTTCACTCCCCTGTATTTTAATGCGCACTGCGTAACACTGCTAGTATCAGCAGTAACTGGTGACTGAGGGACAGTAGGAGAGAAATAATGAGTCGATTCCTTATCGTTTCTGTTTGCAAAGCGGTTGAAACAGGTTGAAATGCTGTGAGATGGGGAAAGTCCCTAACCCTAACTCTAACCCTAACCCTAACCATAACCTTAACCCTAACACTAATCCTAACCCTAACCCTGACCCTAACCCTAAACCCTAACCCTAAACCCTGACCCTAAACCCTAACACTAACCCTAAACCCTAATCCTGACCATAACCTTAACCCTAACCCTAACCCTAAACCCTAACCCTAACTCTAACCCTAACCTTAACCTTAACCCTAACCTTAACCCCAACACTAACCCTTAACCCTAACTCTAACTCTAATCCTAACCCTAACACTAACCTTAACCCTAACCTTAACTCTCACCCTAACCCTAACCCAAACCCCTAACCCTAACAGTCACCAGTTAGCGCTGATAATGGCGGTGTTATGCACTGCGCATTAAAACACATAGAGTAGTGAAGTGTCCTAGCATGAAAGAAGGCCTACAGCATGATCACAGCACATTTTTGAATATTTTATGTCGTTATGGCTGCACGAAAAGTCGTGAGATCGGGTTGGTCTGCACACCCAAACTAGAGATCTGAGATGCGGCATTATCACCAGTCATATCACTCATAACTTTGAGGTTAACTTTGAATATGGCATCATAGTGATAAATAATGAATACCATCAACAAAGAGTGTGAAGACCTTCCCAAAAGAATGGACTTCTTTTGTCATACTAGATGTCAGTAAACATGGGCTCTGTTGGTTGTTTTGTTGTTGTTGTTGTTGTTGTTCTCCAATTTCCTTCCCAATTTAGTCTATTCATTTCTACCTGCTAGTTCACGTCCACTCAGGAGCCTCCATGTGCTGATGTGGCAATTTGACTCACTGCCACTCAAAATTCTTGAACTGGTATTTTTATTATTAATTATATATAGTACAGTCCTTTTAAGATAATATTGTTATATTGCCTAGTTGTTTTAATAGGTTAGGCTGCTTCTGCTTTCTTCTTATCTTATCTTATCTTATATACAATGATATGTAATTAAATGCATATAAAAAATCAAACAAACTACTTGCCAATAGGCGATTTCTAATGTTCCATTCAATATTTCAGTACTTTTTAGTTACACACAGATTTTACAGTATGGATATTGCAGTTATATATCAACAACTAATTCTGGTCAAGATAACCTCAAGATTAGATCACAGCTTTTCAAATTTGTGGCAGTCTGGATGACCTCAAGATTAGATCACGGCTGGTGGCATTCTGTGTATTATATAGTGATAACGTCATTGCCGAAGCTCCCCAGCTTTCTCAGCCAATTTGGAATTATCTACTTTAATCACCCACTCATTGCTTCCATAGTTTTGGCCTGTAGTGAGTAACCGATTGTCTCCTCCTCTTCCTTTGTCCTTCACCCACTCCCCTACAGGCCGGCAGGACAGCCCAGCATGTCACAAAGGTGTAATTCTGCGGCTGCCAGTCTTGTGAAGGGGGATGAACAGTGTGGCCTTTGTGGGAGACACACAAAGCTGGACCTGTGTGAAGCCAGGTTAGTGTTCCTCAATGGGACCTTCAGGAACCAGGCCAAGAGCATCTGAGCAATGTCTTCACTCGCAGTCCATACTCACCTGCTCAGCTGATGACTCACCTTTGGACACCACCCAACCCCCCCAACCTGTATACAAAACACACTTGTCTGCTGCTAGTTCAGCAGAAACCAAAAGTCCCCCTCAGGCCTACTTTACGTGTAGCAGATCAGCCCTGACATGTTTGGCGTCTGAAGTTTGCATCTTTAGTTTTGCACAGGAGCTACGGGGCTGATGTAGCTTTCATGCACTGGTGAACTGCAAATATGTTTCATCCTAAAAAATTAAGGTTTCAAGATGGTACTACTTTCATACTGTGCAATGTACGATTGTTATGCAATTTAGTCTTATAGATGAAATACAGTGTCAGAAACTACATAAACAAGTCTATTAGGATTGCTCAACTGCTCAATGCATTGTAAGATGATTTAGTGATGACTGGGGTTTGAGTAGTGACAGTAGTGGTATCAGTAGTGGTTGGGGCCTAGTGGGTAGGATACTTGCCTCTGGACCAAGCGCTCATGGGTTCGACTCCTACCTTCAGCACACCGCCACTGGGTCCCTGGACGAGACCCTTAACCCCAAGGTGCTCCAGGGAGTCTGCCCCCTGTAGTTAGGGAATGCTGTAAATGTAGTGAAATCTCCTCTGAAACTTAGTACACATGAAATTATGCTTCTTCTGTTTACTCTTAGTATGTCTGAAGTTTGCCTCTTTAGTTTTGCACAAGAGATATGAGGTTAGTACATGACAAAATCTGATTTTGAGGCAAAAAAGTGAAATTTCCCATTATAGCTATTATTGTGGATTATAGCTCAGGTAGCACTCTGCTATAAACAAAGAAAACATCCTCTCTGCCACTGTAAATACTCTGTATTTATTTATATACTGTGCATTTTCTCGAATTCTGTTGCCACTATTTTCTATTTTCGTACAATTATTCATTGCTGTCTACCTCACTCTTTGCATTCCTTTGTATTTTTGCACACTTAATGACTGACAGAATATAATATACCGTATAACACTGGTACTGCTCCTTTCAGCTGCACTGTATGTTGTCTCGTCCTGTAAATTATTGTACTTTTGCTCTTGTGTTTTTTGCCCTCTCTCTTTAGTCCTGTCCTGCACCTGTATAATGTTTTTGGTTCTGTTCTTTGTGTTGCACCATGGTCCTGGAGGAATGTAGTTTCGTTTCATTGTGTCCTGATTATATGGTTGACATGATGAAAAACGACTAATTGACTCACAAGTGGAGTTGAACTGACTAAACACACTGAAATAAACACATTTTAGTACTGGGGCAGCTGGTAGGCTAGTGGTTAGGGCATTCACCCGGCGATCCGGACGTCATGGGTTCAATTCTCAAGAGTGCTAAGCACCTCTGAGGTACCCTGAGCAAGGTACCATCCCCACACACTGCTGCCAGCTGCTTCACTTGGTGAACGGGTTCAATGCAGTGGTGTGTTCATGCATGACAGAGTGGTCACTTTCTGTTGAGTTTTGACAGTTTTATGGTCACAGTTTGAGAAAAGACATCAATTTATCCAAAAACCCGGAATCCAAAATTGTCATTTCTTGCCTCAAATGACAAAGGCGTATTCCCTTCATTAGTAACAGAGTTGTTGCTTGTCAGGCCCAAGTGTTTAAAGTCCAGTCGGAGCTCGTTGGTGGCGTGACCGCGCTGCAGGCCGGCAGCAGTGTGGGGGCGCATTAGAGAATCAGGGGCAGGAATGTGCAGACTGTGTCAGAAAGTGTGCCGACCAAAGAGCATTTCTATTGATGATGAGGATTAATGTCTTAAAAGAGCCCCATTCCACTCAGTCTAATTCAGGCCTGAATGAATGCGGTGCTTATGTTTCTCCATGTGTGACAACCCCCCACCCCCCCGCCCTGCTAAAGCCTCTAAAGCCTCGTTGCCACGTTACCTTCAGTTAAACTTGCCAGTCTAATTCACATCCAGCCTGTCTGCCCCTAGGCCCTCTGGGAAATACCTGCCCGAGGTAAGCCGAGGATGGTTACCAAGGCAACCCCTGGTGGGAGAAACCCAATCCGGCGAGGGGCCAAGGACTCTGAAAAGCACGGTGTGTGTGTGTGTGTGTGTGTGTGTGTGTGTGTGACTGCACTTCGAGGGCCTCCCTACTGAAGAGACTCATGCCGCATGCCAGACATAGTTACTGATTCACATTGGCAATTTCCTGCTGTGAGGGGCTTTATAGGGGATAACATTACTTGTTGTGATAAATGATAAGACATACAAAAACATAAAATGTCTATAAAACATGTACTGAACTGGCCACATTTGAAACTTTTAAGCTGCACACAATCCACAGTACATATCCGTTATTTACCCCTTAGAGCAGAGGTCCCCGACCACCGGGCCGCGGACCGGTATCGATCCCTGAGTCATTTGGTACCGGGCCACACAGATAGACACAATTAAAAATATTTTATTGATTATCAGAGTCTGAAAGATACTTTTTCTTTGTAAAAAAAAAACAAAACAAAAAAAAACGCTCGTCTCGGTCATATGATATGGTACATAAAAAATTTAGCCCACAAGCTAGCAAAGATGAGTAAAAAACAAACACTCTTTGTATTTAGTTGTATCTGGTCCATGGCGCAAAAAAGGTTGGGGGCCACTGCCTTAGAACACAAGCAGCATCGATCAGTGCCAGAAGTGCAACAAATGGTAAATTGTCATCATACAGTAAAACAGCTCCTTATATGGAAGATCCCCCGGTTTGTGTTGGTGCTCAAGTTCTCAGACGTCATACTGAGCTGTTTGGTGTTCCTGTGCCACATAGAACCAGAGTTACTGTAATTTAAAAAACCTTGTAGTAATAATAATAACCACTACTGGGGCTTTAAAAATGGCATTACACGCAAAAGACCATAAATAACAAAAATGGACAATTTTCTTTTATTTTAGGTTTAAAGCCATGTCCACACATACTGAAAATGCGTTTTTTTTCTATGCATTTTGGCCTTTCGTCCACACGTAAATGCCGTTTTGGCTCAGTGAAAATGGAGGTTTTTGAAAACTCTGGCCAAAGTGGCAATTTTGGAAAACTCCGTTTACAGCACCACATGAAAAAGAAGTTAAAAGAAAAACGAAGATTTTGAAAAACGTTTTGACCGTTTCGCGTCATACTGTGCACCACTCATATGACGTCACAGTGTGCGCCGTGTTTACATCAGGTTTTCATCTACAGTCCCGACGTTTACAGAGTCCTACTGCTCTCAACCTCGTTAGGTGTTCTGGCCTGTTTATACTCTGGAGGAGTTTCTGTCCCTCCAGAATGAAGGACAGAGACGTCAGAGTCGCCTCAGATGCTGTTATATTCAACGCAGTCACAGTCTCTGGTGATGATGTCCCCTCTCCAAGGCTTCTGATTGGTCACCAGTGCTGTACGGTTTAAGGTCATATCGCCAGGGGTGTATCAAGCGTTCCAAAAGTGGGGGGGATGGGGTGTTGTGACAGACAATTAATTTAGCTTGACTAATTCTGCTATCACTTCATTCTACCTGTTGAGTGTTGGCTAGGGTACCAGATGTCCTCTTTTCCCCGGACACGTCCTCTTTTCCCCGGACACGTCCTCTTTTCCCCGGACACGTCCTCTTTTTGAGACC